>VOMN01004199.1:0-18978 GCA_014899125.1 Orchestia grillus
GTAATTTAACTGATTGAAAACCCGATGTACCATGCTCTGTACATATGCGAATGATATCGGAATAAACGATTTTTTTTATAGAAATTGTGCGATGATGTAATGTGGAATTGTTATGTAGTCTATTCGAAGTAACGCATACTGATTGTGTTTGGTATTTCTATTTATTTCGCTGTGTTAATTCTTGCAGCATAATTTTAGCCCACACATGTCGATCTTGAGAAGAGAATAGAGAGCTCGAACGTGGTAAGAACTCCGTAAAAACTTAATGCATGCCATGAGAGGTGAGGAACGTACCTTTCTTCGGCCTAAACAATGAACATATTTTCACTAATAAAAAATATCTAATCTATTTTCTTACTGTTCAAATTCTGGAAGCAATAAGGAACTCTTGGTGTCCAAGAATAGTGTGAAGAAGTGAATGCTGAGGTGCAGTGACCGAAGGCGACCACGCAGCCCATGGGCTGGCTGCAGCGCTGGATATAGTTTGCATTTGTAGCATTATATTGAGACGAAAATCTTCAAGAGAAAGGCACAATCTTGGCAATCCTGGTCAGCGGTGGCCACTGGATATGTTTGGCGTGCAAACAAAAGCGCTTCTGAAGTTCCAGCTGCCACCGTATTGGCTTGTGCCGAGTCCCTCTCCTATTGAAGGACTTTATAATATCGTTGGATTTGCATCAGAAAAAGTAGAGAAACTTTGCACCGGAAAATATTTTTTGATTGGAAAAATCTTGAAGATGTAAAAGCAGCAAAAAAAATACGTCAAATGAACACGTGGGTACACGTAGAAAGATAGATATAAAGAGAGACTGGGTTCCATTTTTGAGTATACATTCTCTGACTGCTCTCCTGTGGAAGAGTACTTCTCTATGGATGTTTCTCTTGAGTATTCAACACGAATTTTTTTGTGATTAATAAAAATGACTAACTACACCTGATTTCTTGAGGAAATCACATCTGAGACATATTTGTTAAATTGGTTTTACTGTATTTCGTGACAGAAGAAATGTATTTCTTTTATTAGCTAGGTGATCATTACTTGAAGCATAGGACTCCCAAGCTCTGTTCGGGGGAAAAAGATTAATTCTGTCTTCATCAGTGTATTCTGATAGGAACACCAGTCGCAACATCTGCTGAGCCAGTAAAGATTAGTGCGCTCAACTCGTTTATCAGTTCTATGTAGATATTCTTCGTTTCTTCTCCTTGGATTCTCTTACCGAGAGCAACTGGCGCTTGTGGAACACACCACATTAACGACTGTTTTCCATTCAGTTTGTCATCGTCAAAAAATTCGATTGCATTCGACGCATTGGTGTTAGCATTCTACATTTTTTGACGCTGCGATAACTAAGCAATATCAAAGATCTGACTCGATAGAGTGTTCCTCAAAAAAATCGAACCCTTGCATTAAAAGTATATAATATGCTAACTTATCTACCGATTTTCATGTTCTTTTTTTAGTTCGATACAAAAATTTCTTCTCGACTGCAAAAGTGTTATAATAAAAATCAAATTTCAAGAAATAAAATTGTTATTGAAAATAAAATGGACCATAAGATACTATTTGACCTGCCGGCCATCTGAGTCGAGACATTTCTGACATTTGTCCCATATCTTCCACATCACCCGTCTTATAATACGTGGACTGTTCTTTACCGCGTCAAATTCTGCCGTACTACGGTGTTTTAATTTGTCTAAAGTTTGTTGTGGGCAAGTGTAAATGTTTGATTTCACATGACCTCATAAAAAAGTGCCAGGGTATCAAGTCCGTTGACCTAGGTGGTCAATCTGGCTCAAATCCCATTGCCATTATTCTTCCTGAAAAGAGTTTGAAGATAATTTTTAACAACAGTACTCCGATGACAAGGTGCTTCATCTTGCATACACCAAATTTCGTTGAAATGATCACCGTAGCATGTTACGAGTTCTGGAATTATTCTTTCTCTTAGCAATAAAAAGTAACATTCACAAGTAAGATTTCTTTCGTAAAATACTGGTCCGATCACAGTGCCATTGCCACATAGACCAGCCTTCTCTCGTACACCTTCTCTCGGATAAATAGAACATTAAAAACAGCATTTTCAGGAGGAAATTTCTTTAGAAAATCATAATTTATATATATTAATATCTATCCAGGGTGTCCCACAATAAACCGAACCCTCTCTGTAGAAGTAGATAATACGTTAACTTTTAATCCCATTTTAATCCGCTAACATGTACAGGGTGACACAAAAAATGAGGGAGGATGTATCGCAACCCGGTTCTTAATACAAAATGTACGTATGTATGATACCAAATNTGTGATACATCCTCCCTCTTTTTTTTGTGTCACCCTGTACAATAAATCTGTTTAAAATTTAATGCTTATATTTTTATGTATGATGGTGTTAGTGATACGGAAATCACTATTGAGAGCGTTCGTTTTTTTGTGGAATACCCAGTACATTAATATGTTTGAAACTACCTACGTACCGTTCCGTCGCGCTTCGCCACTTTTCTAGTGAAATTTCAGGTCTCGAGCGAAGTATCCTATACACGGGTTGTATATTTTGCTGTAAAAAGCCCGTCTTCGCTGCATATTTCCAGTTTCGCTAATAGAGCTCAGACTACTCGCATCATCAAGAAGAAAATTACTTCCAAGACCGGAATATCTCTGCCCTTAACCTTTAACCCCTGTCCAACACTTGAGACGATCACTTCTCATTGCTCGTTTATTTAAAGTTTGTTTGTCTAAATTTCCGTGAAATTTTACGGGTTCTGCTAGTAATTAATGATTTGTCATATCCTCCACAGCGTGGGCAGGTGTTGAATGCGTAGCCATATTGCTGAGTGGGCTCCTATACGCAAATCCCGTTGTTTCATGACACTAGTAAGTTAATGAAATACTTTACCATGCATTAAATTATTACATTTATCTCGTGAAATTGTACATCACAATTGATATGAATGGTACCCTGAAGTACTGCGTAAATTCAAGTCAATTTTAGTAAAGCAACAAGGTAACTTGGACTGAGAGAATAATTTGCAATTGAAATAATGTTCAAATCTCAATTATTCGGTATGTAGCAGAAATTAAAATGACTAGAGCTATGTAACTGGTAGCGTCTTGCTTCCAATAATGTCCATTAAATTATCAAGACCCTGCACGGGAGTACTCAATGCCCGCAGTCCAGCAGAGTAACTGACAATCGTAAAACAAATTTAATGGAAGTTGGACACCTGTCATAATAGCTATATTTTACCTCTTTGCAAACTGGGAAAACTTCATATGAACGTTCTGCATGTATGAACGGTCTCTCTCGAATTGAAATTATCCTAACTAAGTTAACAACAGTCACTGAAAAGCTGAAATTTTCTCCAGAAACACGACCGTATTTACTTTCAGCACGTGAGTACGTTTAATAAAACCTAATTGTGTGGCCTAATTGCGATTTATTTCAACCTTCGGTACGAATTAAGATTTGCATATTTATGTGAGTCTTTTCATGTTTTTTGGAATTTATTATTACAACGGAAATTTTCGAGCGACATTTCTCCGTTTTTCTTGCCTCATATGTTACAACAAAATGCCTTGATTCACAGACAGCTCCCTTGCCTTACATATATTGAAAGCACCTGCTTCTGTAAAATTACCACCTGCACTGGTGTCACATCACACAAAAGCTTTTCCGAAAGTACGCTAGTTGTCCAGCCAATGGTCAAGTGAACGCCGAATTGTTAAGCAGGCACTTGTTGTCCCTGCTGTCTCTTTGCATTTCGATCCATCTTCATCCGATTCGCTCATTCACTACTGTGCACAATTTAAAAAACAGCCAGATTTCACCTGGAAATAATACATTCAACAAGTCAAGGAAATAGGAACCAAGAAATATCAATTTCTAGATGTTTATATCAACAAAGGTTGTAAAATTTAACATAAGTATGGAGCTCCCTTTAAATTATAATTATATTTTGTGGCTCAGTTATAAATTATCTCACTGAAATACGTGTAACGAGGCATCGCACTTGCACGCATGAGATAAGTAATTATCCATTCAAGTGATATAGGCATTTAAGGATCCATTGTCTGTATTTGAAAGCATTACTTAGGCAATGCTCGACAAATTACTATACCTCACGTTGCTGCTTCTGTACTGTCCTTACCTATTGTTTAAACTGAAAGGACTAACTGCAAAATTTCGATGAAGACTTTCGAAGAATGGAGGTGGCGTGGACGCTGCGAGGCCGAGCCTCTCCCTAAAAGTTAATGGTCACGGGGATCCGTCTCTGGGAGCGAGCTTCCATCACTCTCTTCCAAGTTATTTGCCCGTCTCCAAAGTTTGTGTACACGATAAAATTGCTGTTTTCAAGCCGTGATTGATAGTAAAATTTGATGGATGGTGGCAGAGTAGCGCTTGTTCCACCTGAGCGACGAGACTTTAGTGAACACTAAATGATCGGCACGAGGCCATCAGAGCGGCTCGATAATTGGCGCAGGAGGGAGTCACTGAGGTCCCGTAGCACCTCGCAAACCTTGATGCTCATCTTCCAGCAGTGCCATTTTTGAAACTGTCTTCCGAATAATATGTTATATGTAGGTATGTCAACGATACAACTTCATTCAATTTCATAGTCAGCGCGGATTTGTACATTGAACTTGCAAGTCTTGGTAAAGATACTTCGGCTAAATCCGCAATCGTTCATTATCGTTCACTGTCGTCGTTATTTTCCGATCACAATTTTTGGCTATTTTCAGAACCATGACCTTTCTTCCCTTACGAGATCCGTGGAAGACGCTGTCTTCAACCCCGCAAATTTTAGGCGAATCAGGATAATTTAATCCATAAGGCTGGAGTAATAACTAGCAGTGCGTGAAATCAATATCGTCTCATAAATTACTATCTTAATGATAAAAAACGTAATGGAGACCAGAAAAGAAGTTAGTGCAAGTTAACGTCAATATTTAATTTACGTAATGCCACTGTCGTATCTTTACGAGTTTTTGATATCTTTCACTGTGGAAATATATAAAAATTTTGGTGTTATTACGAAAAAAAAATTCGAAGTTCATGAAGACGACGGTTTTTGTAATGCTTGTTGTCGATAGATAAAGAATACATCTCCAGATGTGAACGCAAGGATTTTGCAAGTCGTATGGAGATGAAGAAGCGTTTCGGAACGATGCAAATCAGCACTGGCTCAAAGAACACGACTTTGGGCTCCCCGTAGGCAAGTTATGGCGCGTGAGAGAGCGATTAAAAGTCTCATATTTTGCCAGCAAAATAAAGAGATCGTTTTTGTACGCTCGCGGTCTCTCAAATTAATGCCTGAAGCAACTCAGCCTCCTTCTCATTCGTCACGTACAACTCGTGAAGACTCTTCTAGGAACTTCCTGGATGTTGAAAATTTCATAATATGAGCTAAGCAAACAATGAAGACCCTATATTACGAAACTGTATACGTAACATATATTTCTTTCTTTGTGTACGGAACTTTATTGTTCAAAAACTGAAATATTTTCTGAGCTAGCTGTCGTTGAGGAGAAAGAGGTGTGATAAATGGACTCGTGGCAAGGCTCTCCCACAATCTTCTTCTGCTTAATTTTCTGTCCATATCCAAGGAAAATAGCACAGCTATGAGAAAGATTTTCCGTACTAGTTATTTCAACTCCCATACCAGTAATATGCTTTCAGCAAGATTCTTAAAACGTGGTAAGATTAAAATTACTCAAAACATTTGTTTCCACTCCAAAAAAATATGAGATTGTAAGTTCTGGAAGACAAGTTGTTTGTTTTTTCGTACGAACCTTGATTTACTCGATATCCATGAGGAATTTGAGCAACAAGCGGCATGAGATTCTCATAATTTATTATTTTGGAATTATGTGTAATACGAAGTTATTAGAAGCCCTCTTTAATTAGGTTTATCAGTTTTCTACTACGAAGCCTTGGGTAAATTTAATTACCGAATACTGGAATGAATTACGAGAGTTGTTCCAAGCAGCTCTTTTTGAGACGTTATAGTTAAGCAGAGCAAACATTATAGAGCCCCTGCCACGTAGTACGTACGCATATGTCTGATGTTTAAAGAAGTTCGAAGTTAGGATATAAATTAATTATCGGAAATATATTGTTTTCAATTCTTTTCTTGGGCGTAATAATTTCTCAGTAATAATTCAGTTAAAGCAATTGTATCGTGAATAAAACGAAAGACTTGGCTGTAAATCTTCGCAAAAAAAAAATAAGAAATTTGTAGCCCTGCATTAAGAAGTGAAAAAAAATTCGCTCGGCAATGCATACACATGAAGAATGATGGGCCCGCTTAAGAAATTAACATAAAACTAACCTGGTTTGAACTCTCATAGGAATAGCGGTAGTTTGAACTCGAGAAGCTGTTCATTTTTTATTTATTTTGAGACATATATACCTGAGTAAGAAGAATTTTGACATCATTTCAAGAGCTTTCGAGTAATTTTCCAATTCAAAATATTATTTTTAGATTTCTCATGCCCTTTTTCCATTGATGTTCACAAGTGCTGGGGTAGATGGATTCTAAGCTTGTCTAGATCCAATCCTCTACGCATAACAATTCTACAAAAGTGTGAAGCGCCAAATTGTTGCGTGGTCTTTCCCGAAATCAAACATTTAAAATAAGAAAAGTATTATTCGAGTCAAGTATTACTCATGGTGTATTTATGAGCTAGCCCAACAATAGTTTCATGACGCCAAGACGATCGAGGCTTTACTCGTGTAGCAGAGCTATGTAACTTAGCGACTTTCTGACGTTCTTGGTCTAGCAATTTCAAATCACGACGTCGAAAGTCACATATGTGCTGAAAATTTCAGGTAAAGCAAAGTGGCAATGCTAATTTTGTGGACTTTTACAGCGGCTTAGAACAGGAACACCTAAAGTCGCATTCCAACTCGGTGTCACGACACCCCGTTTTGTTTGAGAGCAAAAGGATCCGTAGTGAGTTGCCTCTCGTGCTATTTGTCAGCATCTTGGCTTACATAAGATAGTATAACCTAAGCTATTGCCAAAGCAAAGCGAAACACGGTAAAGTGCCTTGTACAGCACCTGACTCATATAGGTTGCAAACGGTCAAGTACTACTCGGCAGTTATGAGTTAAACTGTGTATTTATGATACTTTCTGTTTAGAAAATGTAGCTGATAACTATTAACTGGTCAACCACACATAAAAGTATAATTGGTGCAGATATCCGCACCTGCATCCACGGACATTTTTTCAGATCTGCATCTCCAGTCTTTAATGCGGATGCCGTGCGAATGTTTTAAACATTATGCATTATTACAGTAAAAAGGCCATATTGCCTTTTATATCGTAGACAATTGGGAACTAATCGAGTAAACTTCATGCTGTGTTTAATAAATGCTTTCTGTAGTGCATGTATGAAGCATAGATTAAGTTGAAGACTGACATGTGCTTGTGCATGGGACAGACTGGGTGTTGCAAGAGTGTACATGTATTGCTCTCTGAGAGAATGTTGTCTGTGAAATGAAAGTCTCGCCCAGGTGTGACGTGATCACCAAGCGGCACAAAACCGAAATTGACTCAAGTCCGTCCATTTGTCAAGGCTTGAACTACGTACTGAAGCATAAGCCACGGCTTCAAGATTTGTGACTTAGTGAAGCTTGATATTCGCATTGCCCGACGCAGTTCGTTGAAAGTAACTAATTGCGAAGCAGTGCGTGTGTTGTGCTTTGTGAAAACAAATTTGATAAAAATATTCACCAGTAGCTATTGTTGTACCGAATTCAACGTAGCCTAGCGACAAATAATCTGAAGCCACTTGTTCATCTTTCCACCGGAATTATAATACCACCTGAAACTCTTAATGAGTATCCCGTCTCAGCCTTTATTTATACAAGTCCCTGATTGGGAGTCACCCTTATAACATGTGTGCTCCGTACTCTGCGGTAAAATCATTTTGACTAACGATGGCGACCACGCTTGGGAATTACATGCGTGACAGCAGCGATCACAAAGGCGCAAGGAAATAAGTTGTAAATACGGTGATCACACAACTCATTGAAGTCCTGTCGAAAAGTGATATATCGGTGGACAATATCAAGACACAAATGCACAGTGTATATGAACAAAACGAAATAATAAAACTTATAAGTGTCCTTTAAAAATTTGTATTTTTGACCTTCAGAGAAAGTGATGAAATTAAGAAATTATTGTGTCCCAATAAAGTGAACAGAACGAACACTGGTATCGAACGTTTGTGCAAACTTATACAAGCGTCTGATCGGAGTCAGCTGCCGATATTCATCCGAAATGAAGATGTAATAAATCGTATCGAAGCAAGTGACATTGAAAACATCGTAAATCCATGGTCAGTGAATTAGAAGCCAAGATGAAAAACTAATGTTGTATATGATCTGAAAAACAACTTAATTACCTTGCAAATAAGAACACTCAGTAATGATATAGAAAGTTCAACAAAAGACCTCGCACACCAATTGGCCACACCTGCACATTCAGTGGCCGTAAACTCAGTAATATATGCTCGAGTTCTTGATAAAAATGAGGCTCCAGAAAGAGAACCTCTGCCGCCAAAGTTACCCAAAACTACCAGACCTACTCCAATCTTCAATTTCCCACAGAAAAAACAACAAATTCATGCCAAAAACCAAACCTCCAGGTCATCAACAATGAGACAGAATCAGAAAAGCGGACAAAAATCCTGGAAGTAAACATACCGGAAACCAATTCTGAACCATCCTGTAAAGATATGAGCTCTTGTTAATAAACGACAAAGGCGACTCATGGCCATACAGATGAGTCCAAGCCGGAAACTGGGACGAGAAAAGCAATAAACGACGGCAAAGACGGTGGTTTCACGCTCGTAAATCGGAGAATTGCCAAAAAAAGAAAGTTATCTACGGTACCCGAACAGTTCTTCTTTCCTACAAAGTACAACGCACCATCTTCATATTCCTTTACGGAAACACTCCAGCTACTCAAACATATCTCGTATTATTGGAGACAGAGCGAATTAATTCACCATCGAACGCCTTGAGCTATCTAACTTGAGACCTGGATTCGGTGCCTTCAAAATCACCGGAGACAAGACGGAGACAGACGAAATTCTGAAGCCTGAGATATAGCCAATAGGAACCAAACCGCGAGAAACTACGCTCGGAAGAGGACATCTTCCAACACCTCTGCAGCAACAAAAAGGTGAAGCCTGTAATTCAAGTCTTTTAGATTGGCCTTTTATACAGTCTAGTTATATTTTCTTGCCTATTACATCACAAATAAGTCATTCAATTTACTTGAAAGATCAACATGAAATGTTTCCTAATATTGACCCCGACTTTAATCATACGTATTCACTGTACCCTGACCTAAATGATACATTCTCCTGTCAGTACTTTAATATTGATAGATTTAAAACATCCACGACAAAATGCAATAATGATTTATCTTTTTTTTCTGGAACTGCGGACCACTCTTCCCTAAACTAGATCAAATAAACTACACTATTGCAGAGTTGAATTATAACTTCAACGTTATGTGTTTCACCGAATGTTGGCTTGATGCCATATCAAGAGATATGGCAAATATAAATAAATTGTCCTCGTACCGTTCTCTGAGAACTAATGGGAAACAGGGTGGTGAGGTGAGTGTTTTTATCCCGGATAAATTTAAAGAAAAAATTATTTCAGAAGCAGCCATAAATATACATGATATTGAAATCCTATTTATTGAAATAAAGAGGAGTAAAAAACGTTTAATCTTGGGAACAATCTACCGACCTCCATCAGGTAATTTATCTGTATTCTATAATTAACTGGACCGAATTTTTAAATCTCTAAACAAATCTCAAGATGATGAAATCATACTATGGGGAGATTTTACCTATGATCTGCTAAATTTTGCAAACTGTGACTCAACTCTGAACTTTTTAAATCTCGTTCAGTCACAGTCATTTTTACCTGTAAATTCTGAGCCATTGATAACTTCTTCCTGATAGATAACTTTTTCGTAACTGTACCGACTAAAATCTTGATAGGAATATTAACTTCGGATGAATTCGACCACTTCACGATATTTTTAATAATGAAAAAATATTTGCATAGAAAATGATCAAAAACTTGCAGAAACTTGTTCATCCCGTAAAATTACATCAACAACTTTATCAATCTTTTATGACGAAATTAGACGGGCAGACTTGACCACAGTCACGAAAGAAATTGATATTGATAATGTTATGGTGACGCTGACGGACCTCGTAATCGATGCATATAATAAATGTTGCTCAATTATAACTCGTACCATCTCACCACAGCATAAGCAGAAACATTGGATCACACAAGATATCAAATCCAATATTAAAAAACATCAAGCATATATCATTTGACTGCACGTAGGAAAAATCTTGCCTGAGTTATACGATAGATTTTTAAAAAATTATTTAACCAGTCAAATTATATTTGTAAATAAATTATTTTCAACAAAAGTTCTCCCAGCTAAAGAGGGACGGTGAAAAACTGTGGAATCTGTTGAATTCATTATACAGATCAAGTGAAGAAAAAAAAACAGAAAGAAAAATTGTGAATAATAATATTACTTACCACTGTGAAACAGATATTGTGGATACGTTCAAAATTTTTCCGTAAGTATAGGTATAAACATTGCTAACAGCGTTCAAAACGATCCAAACTCAAATGACCGCCTACATGTATTATCTCACTTACTCGAGGGCGAGCCATTCTTTCTTTTACACAACAGTATCTAATAGTGAGGTGATAAACGGTACCAATGCATTGGAAAAACAAGTCAAGCGGAATTAAAACGTTTACTGTTAAAGTGTTAAAATCTATCGCTGACTTAATTTCGCCCATTCTAGCTGATCTTATCAATAAATCATTTTTCACCGGAGCTCTCCCGAACACGGAAATTTGCAAAAGTAACTCCAATCTTAAAAACGATGGCAAACAGCGTATAAATGATTATAGACCAAAATCTGTACTTCCGCTTTTGAGTAAGATATTTGAAAAAATCGCGCACAAGAAATACACTCACATCTTGCACGTACTTCGTATATATAAAGCAAACAATTTGGCTTCCAGTCTCAGAGATCAACGATTCAAGCCATAACTAAATCATCTTCAATAACTATACCCAAACATTGACGAAGGTTTTCTCATTTTCTCTATCTTTTTAAATTTTGAAAAAGCATTCGATAGTGTTGATCATAGTATCCTTCATTCCAAATTGAAACCCTATGGAATAAGAGGAACTCATCAGTGGTTCACTTCTTATCTCACACACCGATAACAATTCATTGTAGTCGGAGATGTAAAATCAGATACGTTGAATGTTACCCATAGGGTCCCACAAGGCTCATTAGTATAACCCTTAGTATTCCTAATTTTCATAATGATATAGTAAAATGCACCTCCTATTTTAATTTTATACGTTTTGCTCATGACAGTACTTTTTCATCGAGTATCACTCTGAGTAACATTAAAGAATCAACTGACCAAATCAATCAGGAACTACGGAAAGTCTCTCTGTGGCTAATAGCAAATAAAATCTTCTTCTATATAAGCAAAACGAAATATAATCTTTCCTCGTACAGAAGAAAATTCAGCCGTCGCAAATAACGATGTGAAATGGTATAATAAAGCCGACTGATCACTCAAAGTTTTTCGGTATAATCCTTGACAAACATTTGACTTTCAGCGAACATACATCATTAATTTGTGAAGAAAAATTTCGAAATCGATTGGTGTACTATACATGAAGTAAGAAATATATTACCAACTGATGCCTTAAAAATCATGTATCATAGACTGATCTTTAATAACATTATTCACTTACCGTGTCTTCAATATGGAATGAAAGTATGATATGGGACCGATGAAAACAAATCGAACATTATTTTAACCCTACAGAAAAAACCTAAGAGCTATTGCACACCAGAACTATAATAAGCATACTAACAACTCTTTTAAATGCACGGGAATTCTGAAATTGCCCAACCTTTATAAATGTATGCTGAGAAATTTTTATGTTCAAAACCATTAGAACGAGCAGTGAGCCAAATCTCCATGAAACAATTTCCGCCCAATTCCGTTCCCATGATAATGTCACTAGGAATTGTAATGAATTAGTACTTCCTTATCACTCGCCCACCAAACATCATCATTGCATTCTTTTTGCAGGTACTAAATTTTGTAACTCCATTCCTCCAAACATACACCAAAACACCTCCTTTTAAATCATTTAAGATTAATCTTGAGGCTAACCTTCTCTCGCTGTTTTGAAAAAAACATGCGTAAATCTGTGTACGTAGACTTACGAGGATATATTTATTCAAAAATGTGTTTGTATGTAGTCCATTATTCAATTGCTATCTCATACCATTTTTGAACCTTAATTTGTAACGTTAAAATACTTCTCTTGTTTTATTGAAGTAATATACGTGAGCGTCAACCTCTGTAGATATATGCTCAAATGTATTCTATGTAGTCTCTTACACTAACTTCTAAATTTATGCCATGTTTTTTGCCTAATCTTTAATTTTAAACTACTTATTTAGTTTGTGTAACTCACATAACTATGTGTAACTTTAAGCTTTCTTCTTTCATTAATCATTCATGTGCTTATATTGAAGGCTTTCATTTCTGTATAGGTTGCCCTAAGCCTTTTAGCTTATTCGGGCCACATGTGGTATATATCCGGATTCTGGTTCTTCATTTCTCATTTGATTGTAAAACTGTGTCTGATGTTAATTACTTGTGGTAAATAAATGTTTCAATGTTTCAAGACATGTTTCTCATCAGATAGAAACCCAAATTTTTTTGTGATTTACCGATGATAACTCTACTCTATAATTGTGTTTCAATATTTCGAACTGGTAATATTCCCTGTAAAAAAACTGAATACGAAATTATAGAAAAGCAACTGAGTCGGTCTAGACGGTTAGGAGCGATATTTCGTCACGTAATTCAAACCAAAATTTATTCTTTTCTTCTTTGGCTTTTCATCTCGTTAAAAATGTTAGTAATACTGATACCAATAAATGATATTGATTCGAAGGACGTTGACTGAGCGTTTAATCAGTCTGAATTTATTTCATCCACAGAAGCAAATAACATGAAGGGTTAAATCTCGAGTCTGGGTAGTGAATCCTTCTAATAAAATGCGAGCCAATCAAAGGCTCACAAGTCATGAAGTGGCTGAAAGAGATTGGTCGTAGTTTGCTGAAGATGAGAAAATCTCTGCCGTACACAATGATGGTGTCAAAGTCGTCCTATGAAAGCTGTGACTAAATCTTTTGGGAAATGCAATAGAATGAAACAGAAAAAGTGGAATATTCGAACAAGAGTGAACCGAGTGGTCCGTTTTCTTGTTGGCACCCTAGTCCCATTTCATCAGACGATAATCTTGCATTGGGATATTAGTACGAAAGAAGAAGGAGAAGTACGATGGGTCGAAGGGCTAATACCGTTGCTACCTATAATGACCTGAGACCTCCATCATTATACTACGCTGCAATTCTTTACACTTGCTTAGAGGAGAAACAAATAGCACGAGGGAAAGTAGTTGGTCACACTCACAGTCATCAATGTTCACGCACAGGTGCTAGGAGGCTTATTTCAGTAGAAAAACGCATTGGTTGCACGGACATAGTATCATATGATATGAGTGTCACAATAATCACTATTTTCACCTCATTTATGTGCTTTTGAGACTGCTTTCCTATGAATCGCTATACCAGTCGTTCAGTTAATTCAGAGACAAAGGCTGAATTTAACCCAATTCAAATACGTATGTACGTGCAGATTTCGTATTTTGATAGCGGTTGTTTCAAATTTTGACATTTTAATTAAACTAAAAATGTTTTCGGGCCTATTAAGTGCATTGAAATTCTTGTTGTTTTTTATTACCATTATTATTGCCATGATTTATTAGACAACCCCTATTATCGCCCCTGTCAAAAAAGTTTCAAATTAAAGTTGAATTCAGGTGGCCCAAGTATATAATTATGAAATGATTACCCATGGAAGAACTACGGGGATCACGATTTGAGAAGTGCGTAAGGTAGGTCTTTTGACAGACCGCTCAAAATAGAATAATTTGAGAAAGGCACTACATGCTGACCCTCTTCCATCCGACAAATTAAATGTAAAGGTCTTTTCCGAAGTTCCAAATGACAAGCAAGCATTGGAGACGAAAAAATGTGAATAGTTGATAAAAGAATGCCCGTATTTCAGACAGAGGGTATACCTTCGGTTAATGTTTGGATTACTTCGTTCTTTACGATCAAAGAAGTCAGATTATCGTAGAATAAGAAGCCAACTTTAGCAGGAACATTTACTCTTTGTTATCGGACAAAGATGTTCCTTGCGTTAAATTTCGATCATGCAAGTGCATCTGTTACCTTGAAAGAAAATATCATAAAACAATAGGGCATGTAAATCCTGTACTCCTGCGTGATGATAGACAAAATCAGTCAAATATTCACGTAACGTGTTTGTTTCCAAAAACTTTCGCTGCCATGTCAGCTGATGTGATTGACTCAGAAAGCACATTTTAAATACCATTTTTATAGACGACAGGGCATGCTTCTCTCAAAAATTGACTTCTTCGAAATACTTCTGAGTCAATTAATACAAATTATAGCACTTCAACTTTTGCTTAATTAACTCATGCGATGTTTTCTCAATATATTGTTGCAATACTTTTGCCAGATGAAGTTATTTCGAAGACTTTTCAGATAAGCATTCAGTGAATCTACTTACTTTCAGTGAAATTTTGCTCTAAAATATTTCTATATTCAAGCGTGGGTCGTACGAGTGTTCATTTTTGTGCACTCTTCGCTTCCAAGCCCTCGCGCACATTGCAATAACGAGTAACTTAGAATCCATGTCTAAACACTAGGAGCTGGTCGAAGAAGGCGCTCTACGTTCTGGAAGAGCGTAGTTCTATTTTTAACCTCGACTTATTTTGTCTAAGTCGTTGGAAAAAAAGTTAAATAGTTTATTATAAGAGTATAGAAACATCCGAGTTTTAAACCTTAATATCAAGTTTTTCAATCGCACGATTAAGTAAAATCGATGTGTTTATAGTAAATCAATCTTCAATTTTATCCCTAACAGATAATTTACCAATAATGAAGCACTCGATGGCGACTCAAAACTCTAACATCGGATGAAATGGAATTTTACGAGAATTTGCGATACTGAAACAAAAACTTTCCATCTCTGATCAATTTCTGTGGATATATACGTTACCATAAATAGTTTGTTAAAGAAGTTCTTCAAAGTTGGTCGGATGCTTTCATTGACGAAGTAATTATCAAACTGTTTGGATGAAAACCTAACAGTACGTTACAAATCATATTTTCACTTAGTCAAAATAACATTTACATATAGTAACGGAAAGGAGAACGTAAGCCTATTGAATTATCACCGAATGGCTGTAACGCGAGGATCTGCGTACCTGGCAAGTAAAACAAACTTTGCCAAGTCTCCCTCAGTAGCCAGAAATCTCACGGCGTAGCGGAGGTAACAAACTCATTTCACTGATGCTCTTTGGAACAATGAAGGAAAGAAAATATTTCGCCCTTAAATTGTCGTGTACCTCTGTTAATTTCGTCTATTTGCTCCTTGGTGAAGAACAATGGGCACAAACTCCTTCCTAGAAGACATTTGTTGCTCTAAGGAATGGAAGTAGAGAGTGTTTCTGTTTTAAAATCTTTTTCTGTTTTCTCTGTGAGAACATTGAAGTGGAGGGGAAAACTCTGCGAACGAACAAAAGATCAGTTATGGTAAAGTACGAAGATAACGGTGGGACAATTGAATGGTACAATTTATATATTTTTTAATTTAATCATACCGGTTTGTTGGATGTGTTACTGCTATCAGAGAACGATGTTAGCTACTCTTTCCCTTTTTCCCAAAATACACGTAAAGAGCATCTTCAAGTAATGTTCTCATCACAAAAATTAGAAATTTAATTCTTTTCCGCTGGTATACCGATGTGCACCTCAGAAAACAGGTTTCCACTTGAGTTAAACCCTTCAATAGATATGTGGGCTGACATCGCAGTTTGTGAGATTTTGCATTTCGTAAATTCAAAGTTAATTTCAAGTACTGCTTTGATAAATTGGAAGTGTGTTTTTTTCTGAATCAAGACGGTTTGTTACATAAGTTACTCGCGACAAGTGTGTGAGTGTAAAAGTCGTGCACGTCATCTACATAGGTGTGTAGTGTTACGTTGTTGAAGTTGATATTTTTCTTTTAGGTAAAACAATTCTGAGAAGAGAAACTATCAAAATTTCTAGAAAACATTCCTGAGTTATTGCCTCAGCTTCAGCACCGTGTCATTGATAATCAAGTTGTTCGTTGGCAATTAGCCAAGCACTACGTAGAGGACGGAAGACTTTCTCTTGCTTGCTGACACGCGTCAGCGAAACATTTCAAGAAGGAATTTTGTTCCGAATTGGTATAAAACGTGTAGATCATTTATTCGTTTCTCGTTTAATGAATGAATTTCGAGTCTCTATTGCACTAGAGTCTCTCTTTTCACTCATTTTAAGAGAATGTGTTCCAATGACAAATAAGAAGTCATATCAGAAAATCCGTTTTAATATCAGGACACCAGCACAGTTCAGCCGACAGAAACTTTATCCTCCGGATCGGCTGTGTGCGAGTGCCCTGGGGTTGTATCGTTTCTAAAAAATTATTGGAAATATTTTTGAGGGAAGGATATTCATTAAATCACTGTCATGAAAGAAGCGTAGGTATAGCCAATTCTCGTTGAGGTCTGGTACGTAGGATAAACGCTATCGCATAAAGTCTGTGTGCATCGAAATGAGCTAACAAATTATCATGCACTCAACTGGCACATTTGGTCCATTCTTATCGCAGAACTATCTGATTGAACGGGATGTAACAAAGCCTTGTCTAACGTTCTATTGAAGTCGTGGCATCGCTATTTTCCTATGTTCAAAATTGTTGCTTCTTCCCACGTATAAATGGGTAATTCTTTCGTACTCAATCTTTCCGAGAGTTGTAAATTTTGTACACACAGGGAAAACGAGGTACAAAATTTCACACTTATCTGAAAGTGGCGAGCTAGACACTTTTGCTTTTATGAAGTTTTACAAAAAAAAAGTTTGGTTTTCAGATATTTGATGAAAACGTATTGACCAATAAATTCTAGAATATTCTAGATCACGCAGCAAGGTAGCTTATTGCGTAACTATTTGTTCCAGTTCATTTTCTATAGTGGCCCGGCTTTGGCGACATGAACCGCTTAAAGAAACGCAGAAATGGAAGACATGTACCTTGCGTATATTGCTGCTAACGGTAACGCCAGACAGGCAACCAAGCACCGTAACATGCTTGTTCGTAGAATACTCTGAAATTCACACCATAGGCTACGTGAAAGCGGGAGCTTTAAAATATACCAAAGACATGCTATTCGTCAAAGACAGGTAGATGTTGAGCATTGCTAGGCCATTTTTATCGTAATCCAAGAGCTATAGCATTCGTGGAGCTGTAGCAGCTCTCGGATTACAGAAGCATTGGGGAGTTTGGAGCGTGTTGAATCGTAATCAATATCTTTCATGTCCCTTTCACAGAGTCTAAGCATTGAATCCGAAAGATTATGAGCGTCGAGTGCAGTTTGCAGTGTAGTATCTTTATAAAGAATTGCAGAATCTTAATTTCTCAGAATTTGTACTGTTTTCGGATGTAGCAACTGTCATCAATTCTGGAGCATTCAATTTACATAGCAACTCAAAATGGCAAATGAACAACCCTCATATCATGAATAACGCGCATACCAAGTGTTTGCTCGCGGTATTGTGCGAATTTTTTAACTTATATCTGGCATAAATCCATTATTGGACCTTTCCTGATGCCATCATATATCAACTGGAAAAATTAGAAAGTTTTCTTTAAAAAAGTACTTTCCCAGATACTCGAAAACGTACCATTAACTGTACAAAAGAAAATGTTATTCCAGCAAGACAGGGTTCTAGCACTTCTTCAAAATGGGGTCCGAAATTACAGCACTGTTCAATTTCCCAATAGATTGATTAGTTGAAATGGTCCTGTTGCTTGGCCGCCAAGATTTCATGACATGACTCCATTCGATTTCTTTTACGGTGGGGGAGGGGAAGGGGAGGGGGGCCCATGAAAAGCCTTGCTTATTCAACACCTGTTGAATCAAAGGCAGATCTCGTGGTAAGAGTTGCAGTGGCTTCTGGTGATATTTATGAACTGCCAGAACTTTTTTCACTATGTCCGCTACTCCTTGAGTTGAAGATATAACAAGTGCATCGATATGAGTGGTGGAAACTTTGAACAATATCTGTAAATAAACGTAGAAATAAGCTAGTGTGGAAAATTTTGTTTTCAAATTTGCTCCTTTAATATATCAAAGAGACTATTATCTAAAAAAAAATTGCAAAGTTTCATCGAGACCAAAAACTTTAGTTTTCTGAAGTTAACTTAGAGCAACTTGTAAATTTTTGGCATGATTTTGCTGATAATTCCCTTGGTAATTCGCAGTACTTATCGACAAAAGCAGTATTTCAAGAACTTTTATTTATGAATTGAAAATAACCCTGTTCTTGTTCTCATTTATTTTCTTGACAATGTCAATTTTCTCTAAACAAGGTGTTAGTGAAAAAAGTTCATAATTTCGGTTCTACAAAGAATAGAAAACTATAATTTTTGGTCTCTTTTGCTATGCTTTTCGTTATAGTTCAAACTTATAGCATATAACATACAACCATCTGGGAACTTCCCAAAGTGCAGTGGTAGTGCAGTGCAGTGGTGGTGCAGTGCAGTGGTAGTGCAGTGCAAGGGTAGCGCAGTGGTAATGCACTGGAATAGTTATGCAGTGCAGTGGTAGTGTAGTGGTAGTGCTGTACAGTGGTAGAGAAGTGCAGTTGTGGTGAAGTGCAGTGGTAGTGAAGTGCTGGGGTAGTGAAGTGTTGGCG
>VOMN01004200.1:0-30430 GCA_014899125.1 Orchestia grillus
CGCAAAACGAGAGTCAATTAAAACCCAATTAGCTCAACGGCCTGCAGTTATTGGAGGAGACTCATGCAGCAGCCCCGCACTGCAAACAGCTCCCTTCTCCAGGGCAACATTGGCACGCAACAGCTAGACTGCCTTGTGATCGCCAACCAAATATAATTGCAATACGAAATGTGGAGGAGTGAGTGACGTTTCTTCCTTTTTTGAAAGCAAGGACCCACGTTCTGAGAGGCTCGAGTTACACTTATTCTAATGGCCTTTACTCATTCTAATGGCCTTTACTGATTCTAATGGTCTTTACTTATTCTAATGGCCTTTACTTATCCTAATGGCCTTTACTTATTCTAATGGCTTTAAGTAGAGTGTCAGGGGATAGTACCTCGGCCGTAGGGATCTCCACCCATGGGATCAGCTCCTCCATGGTACATGTAGCCGTCCATGTAGCCTCCGTCGATCTCCGAAACCATGGTGGAAGTGGAGGTGGAGTACGGCGTGGAGGTCGTTTGGGGAGCGCGTGTGAACACCTCGTCGAGCGGAGCCCCACTTCTGATCTCCTCCCTCAGCTCCAGGTGCGACTCGACTGTGGGGGAGTAGCACTAGTGTCAATTGGGTGGAGGAGCTGCATTTTTACAATGTGTCCCAGAAATAGCGATCGCAGAAGAAGAGTTATAATTGAAAAATTCTTGACATGAATAGGTAAGGCAATATCAAGCGGAAATACATGCTGATAAATTTTATTTCGTAACATAGCACCTCCGATATTCTGCACTCTTTGAGTAGTTTTCTGTGTGCGTAGTCCGGTATTCTCAATAGTTTTCTTAGAAAATTATATAGTTCAATGTTTGGTGCTTTAACCGTAGACTTTTGCGACCGATAGAACTTTTTCCGCACGCAAGTTTGAAATTAACCCACACAACTCGCACTCAGGTCACAAGCGTCGTCAAGTCGATGCAAAACTCACTGACGCAGGGGTTGGACCAGAGGAGCTTGTGCCAAGAGTCGCAGTCCTGCTGCTGCTGCAAGAAGTCCGTGCCCTTGCAGACACACGAGGCGTGAAGCTCGGTGCCGAGGATCTTGATGACCGCATGCTGACAATCTCGTAACGTACCTGCACACCTGCCCGTGATCGCGTCCACAGCGCAGTCCCGCTCGTACGTCTCCAGCTTGTGCCTGAAGAAAATGTTCCAGGGTTATTTTTGCTCTGTGTACGGGGTGTGCATTGAGAAGAAATTTAGAGTTATTTCCCTCGGTTCACTCGGGAATAATTTTAGATGAAATATTTACGGGTGATATTCTGAGCTTCGAAAAGGCATTAGCGAAAGTCTAGAAATCAAACATCAGTTAACTAGTCAATTCATTATTTTGGATCCCACCATCACATCCAAGGGAGGACTATTTTGGGTACGTGTAGCTTGAGACGTTCGATAGCCCCCTTTCGTTCAGATTAATTCTACTGTAAATGCCACAAGTCTTGTATTCGTTACGCGAGAATAACTCCAGTCCTTCGAGTAAATTGCTTCACAATAGCGAAGCTGTCAGGTGGGGTGAGATGCTTCCTGAAGGGTCCTTTCACATGAATGATGAGGTCATGTGATACCATCACGCTAGATGCATGATCAGGTCATGTGATACCATCACGCCAGCGTTAGGGTGCTGCTAAGTTCGGCTAAGCCTTTTGAAGCCGTCATAGCTCAGCTTGAAAAGAGAACGAGCTTATGTGGCTCTAAGTTTAAGAGCAATTAAATGTTTAATTGGAGCTCTCACTTTTACAGACCAATTGGACGAGTCCTTCAGTATCATATATCATATAAAAACACAAATCCTACCATTGGCGGTAACAGCTACAACAGATTGTGAACGTGAACAAAGGAGAAAGATTCATTGCGTTCGGCTTCCGAGACGAGATCTAATCAGTTAAACAAAGATAGTTTTAATCTTTTTAATATTGTATTCTTCAACCGGAAGCAGATACGCACGGAACTGCTAATTCACGAAAAAGAAATGTGGTGCTGAGCACGTCGCCATCTTCAAAGTGCAGTCACGTTGCAGTGGCTGTCGACGTACGACAGAACAATGAGATATCGTTGAACCTTTATTAATTCCAACACGCTTTACCGTTGGGATTTCAATGCCTTACAACTACTGGCGTGGTGAGGGATGTGAGGAATGTGTGGCCTAAACTTCCTTTCCCAAGGGAAGTACTCCCTGGTTACGTGAAATGCCTCGCCTGAGCCGAGGTTCGATCTTTGGTCCTCTGGGCTGCGAGGCCATTACGCTAGCCAGTACGCCATGGAGCCCACAGCGACGGGTCGAGAATGAAATGAACGTAAGCGACCGAAAGAACAAAGAACCAAATCGATTATTTTCTGTCCACTCTGTATCTACGTGACCTCCAGAACTAACAGGTACGGTAATTTGAGCCTGTCACTTCTGAGTAGGAATAACATGTGTGCATGAACATTGCCTCCATTTACCAATACGAGTAAGTTCAAACTTTATTCCATAGAGGTGAAAATAATTTAGCACATCAGCGAAGAACCCAGTTGGTATGAGTGCTGTACTAATTTCCTACTCGAAAACGAAGAGTTTGGTGAAATGTTTGAAGGAAAACACTACTTTCATTCACAAACGAAGGGACGCACAGAAAACGAACTCGCTAAACCATTTATCGAATGTGAATTGAAGGAGAAACAATAGGAGGTGATGAAGTCGATCAAGTTCGGCCCCCTGAGAAATCAAACTGCGGCCGAGTTCCGAGTTTGGAGGTCATCTCTCAGGGCCCCGTCACCGACGGTCAGCACAGGAGGCCTCGGATGCAACCTAATTATACCGAGAGCACGGTTCCCTCTGGTTAACACGTTGACTCCGATTCTTCATACAGATAAAATAACATGCCGACAAATATCTCTACTGTGAATTTAAAAATGAAGGATTTTGGTTGCACAAATTTGGTTACTTTATTAATTTTTTTTCTAATCAGAACTAGCTTATTCGATGGATGAACACGATTTTGAAGAAAACTCGAAAATTTGTATTCAGACATGATAGTACTTTGGTTACAATAGGTTAGATGATCGCGTGTACCATACATGACCCACTTCGGAGTCAACGTGTTAAATCAGCTATGATAATCCGCGTAAGGAAAACAAGTTAAAACGAAAGTATTTCAGGAAGAAAATATTTGTTGCACCATTAGAAAAATTCGAGCTGGTGCTCCTCGTTACCGCCCCCTGATGAGACTCTCACATTCGCAGCAACAAGCGTGAAATGCTCTTCATGAAGAGCGCAATGGGAAAAGTTAGTCAGTAAGGGGCCGGGAAAGCAACGCTCCAGTTGGGATGTCGACAACAAATGTCTGCAGTTTGGATGATGGGGTAAAACGCCGGTACGAGCCTTTAAAGACATGTGAATACAGGATAAGCAATAAAAAAAGAAGAAATGAACTTCAAGGGTGAAATAATTCCTTAAATTTTTCAATCATTTGCTCGTGATAAGAAATTTTGAAGTCACGGAGACAGAAACTTCTTGTTCGAAACTTTACAGCGAGCTGAAGTTAGTAGAATTTTAAAAGTTTCTCAATATTCGTGAATCGTAGTGAATTGATGGAAAGATTGTCAACACGGTCCTCGTGAATCACATGTACCAGATTCACATGAGCACTTTTCAAACGCCAAAGTTTCGGATTTTACACATCGTTTGAACATTTTAAAATCACGCACACTCCAGAAAATGCATTCAAAATGGAATTGAAAATGAAGAAAACTCCAAGAGCCGCAACATTTACATACATTAGATTTTATTTTCTTTTTGTTATGAATAAGAACGCAGTCTCGTATAGCATGTTGCTTGCCCTCTCGGACTGACACCAACAGCTGCATTCAATCCTATCCCGTCTCTACTAAACCTATTGAATGAAGAAAATGGCAGCAAATTTTCCACTGAATCCAAGTACGATGAGTGTTTTTGGAGGAAAGGCAAGAGCTCAAGGCTGATCCAACCTGTACGTGAGCTGCGTGATATGCTGCAGTTACACTGGATAGTCCAATTCAGCTGCACTCTATTAAAATTACCGACTTCAGTGCATAGATTTTTCCCATAAGTCTTATTACCTATGTATACAGTAAACGCAGCTAACAATTTTTAACGTCATTCATCCAGTAGAAACTGCGGTGTACGTAACGCAGTATAAACTATGAACAACAAACAAGTAAAGCAATTTATTCATTGTCATTATAGTGCTCTCTTCTATACTCAAGCACTCCAGCAAGTCCCAATTTCATACATGTTTTTGAACCACATTTGCATTTGTAACACAGAGAGCGACAGGCAGAAAAGGAGTAGTAATGCCTGGTTTGAGCGGGGAGTCAGTTCAAAGAGAACGTTCAAAGAGAACGTTCAAAGAGAACGTTCAAAGAGAACGTTCAAAAAGAACGTTCAAAAAGAATGTCAGTACCATTTCGACTTTTACGCTAGAAGCACGTTAATTTGTAGCTAAGAAAAAAATCTTGCTCGACGTATTACACATCGGTAAATTTTATCAAGCAGGTTTAGTCTCCTAAATTCAAGCCACCAAATGACGCGATCACCTCGCATAAGTACAGTGCACCTGCGTCAGAGGTTGTTGATTATAAAGGCATCGCTAGGTTAGAAGAGTTTCACTCAAATTTCAGCGGGAATTTTAGCCTTTCATGGCATTACAGACTAGGCTCCACATGGGACGTGCGTGTCCGAGGAGTAATCTCGCTAACTCGTAGAACGTAAGATCTCAGCTCGGTCTATGTATGTATAGAGGTTTTTTTACGCGCCTCAAGCTCAGCGAGGAATAGCGGCTGCATTTTGTGTTGTAAAAGCTGGTTTACTTTGGCGGACTTGCTAAACTTAGGCTAAGCTCGCTTACGCATGCGTTCTACAAATATATTTACAGAATGTACGTAAAT
Organism: Orchestia grillus; assembly: GCA_014899125.1. NCBI lineage: Eukaryota > Metazoa > Arthropoda > Malacostraca > Amphipoda > Talitridae > Orchestia > Orchestia grillus. Next base: position 4,935 of record VOMN01004200.1, read on the forward strand.
GTATTCTTAAAATGCACTCAAAAAGATTCAATGTCGGTGACAAATAATTGAGGCTGATTTTAATCTCAGTCGAACTGGACTGAAGACAAATCAAGGTCAATCTATCCGTACTAGAGCCTCAAAATAAAACGTGCACCGAACCCGGCTAAAGAAAGCCGAGACAAAACATAAATTTCCACGCCTCATTTTTTGAAATTTTGTCGGTCACTGCAAGCAGGTACGCAACGTACGCAAGCTGAAAGCCTGTACTGGGACGGACTTTGCCTTCAGCGGAGCCTCGAATGGCGCTGGAAACGGGGAACCAATTAAACGAGCCCGCAATAAAACGCCCGCATGTTTGGTGCCAATCAGCAACACGGTCCTCGATGAGTGATGCCGTAAAGAGTGCAAATAATGAGAGCTACAGCAGCAGCAGCTTGCCGTTTTCTACTGGGTGGGCAGAAAGGTGCGAGCGGGTGTTTGCTTTTGAGATAGGTGATTTGGGGGGAGATGAGAGATGGGGAGGGGAGGGCCACTCCAGCGGTCACTTATCCGGTTTGATATTTGTGATCTCGGTGTTAAGAGTGAGTGGACCTTTTTTCTGTGAAACTACAATCTATTATTATTTTTTAGCTGCTTGGAAATTCAGCTGCGGAAGTCTTCTCAATTTTGGGAGGTGTGATAGCGTTGAAGAGAACTAGAGCAATAGCGTGGGTTATGAGCGAGTAACGGTGTTCTTCGAGATGCACGAAAACAGGTTACAGTTTTTCTTACATCGAATTTCTAAAGCTCGTTTCGAAATTACTCAAGCAAATCAGGAGTGTTATTAGAAATTTACCCATTCCTTTGATGAAAACCAAATAATTCTCCCTAAATGTAACTAATTCTTCCACCACACCCGTTAATTTTTCTGATATTCAACAATTTCTTCGTTCAAAGGAGATAATTTTCAGAAATGCAACAATTTCTTTGAACCCACACCGAGACTAGTTCTACACCATTTTTGGCATACATCAAGGACTGCTCTACCTAGTTGGGGCTGCTGGTCACAGCGCAAGGATTACCTGTACGTGTAACTGGTCAGAAGATGAGGATTACCTGCAGGACAAGAATTACCTGCGGGACAAGGATTACCTGCAGGACAAAGATTACCTGCAGGACAAGGATTACCTGCGGGACAAGGATTACCTGCAGGACAAGGATTACCTGCAGGACAAGGATTATCTGCAGGACAAGGATTACCTGCAGGACCAGGACTACCTGCGGGACAAGGATTACCTGCAGGACCAGGATTACCCGCAGGAAAGGATTACCTGCAGGGCTCGCTGGTCCGACACTGCCTGGCGATCTCGTGGCACTGCTGAGGGTCGCTGCCGGTGTGGCGCTCAGCGCAGCTGGGGTGCAGTTTCCTCATCGCCGTCAGACACTGGCCGTCGTTGTCGCTCTTCCTAGGGACGGCGGGACGGGCACAGCATTACACGGCTGGGAAACACGAGTTGAGGTGCAGTAAAGTAAATACTGTACAGCACAACGAAACAACATTTTGGGGAACCTGCGCGAGTTGCGTCGAAAATTCGACAATTACTAGTCCGATAATTTGTTATTCACGAGAAAAAGAAACACTATCTGTGATAGCTCCTAGTCCATTAGTGTTGTGATTTGCCTTGTCTACAGCCTGCTAGGACGACAACTCTAATATAATACCGGTAATGTATGTTCATGAAAAAAACAATTAGCGCATATTTGTAAATGTGAAGGAATAGTAAAATGTGTTGGATATTTTACAACAAATCATAAATGCTTTTGCATTGATGGAAGCATAAATCATAGAAGAAAAAAATAAAATTAACAACTATCAATTTGGTATACGAGTGAACTCAACAGGCTTCATAGATTGCGGGGCTTCTACTAATATGAATTACTCGTTCTAATACGCTAATATCAATAGGCGGAGCTCATTTTCGTCCACCTCTACAGTAACCTGTGGAATGTAAGGTACGCGTTACGGCGAGCTTTGCTCCCTTCGGAAAGACGGAAATCGCGACAACATTTGACGAGAATCGCAGCTGAATGATAGCGAGGTATCAGCAGAGAACTTCTGTATCTCAGAAGTTCGAGAACGATTTCAGATTAGGAGGCACAGCAGGCGTGNTGATGCCGACAGCCGCGCTGTCACAGTTCCGCCAAAGTTTCGGATCGACTTCTCAGCTTTGATGTTTCCACTTACATCATCTGATGCGGAAGATTCTCGGAAGGTAAATAACAGGAACTGCAGGTTTAAAGAACATTAAAAAAGAATTTCTTCTGTCTAAAGTTTGGGACTCGGACGAAATATTATAGAGAAAATAAAGTTTATTGTCTTTATGTACTTCAGGAGGCAGAGGTTCATGAAAAGAAAGTTCAGTATACGAAGTGATGATTTCCATCTAAAGATGCGTCGTGCACACGTTTTCTCCTTTTACTGAATAGGTGAACCTCGTGAGAAACAAATAAATAGTGAGGTCGTCGGGGCGATGTGCCGATATCTTTTAGAGCCCATCACTTTTGACGGTGTTTGTCTTCCTTCAGTAATCAGACTGGCTTTGTTAGAGCTTCAGTCGGACGCTTCCTCGAGAGAAAACAATATTTTTCTACCTTCGCGCCTTGAATCTCTTTTCTAAGAAGACGCCAGCCCGAGGCCAGGAATTCAGAGCAACACCAGGAGCTTCCGCCTCCAGGCCTGCCAACCGGCGGCCACCACACGGGGCCAGGCAAGAAGAGAGAGAATGTGGCCCTTCTCATCCACGATGCTGTCCACTTGAAATCATGTTGCCATGTAACTCGGAAACATATTCATGTACGTTAATTAAAAACGTACGTTAAATGCCAGGAATAAAGTTTAAAAAAGTACGTGTGGGCTCCGAAATGATACATAACTGAAGTAGATACAGAATTTATCAAGTAATGAGTGGTACCTGTACAAGTCTTTCCGCTGCAATTAGTAAATGCTACCTAAAATTCATATATATGTTATAATTAACAGCTTACTATTGCATAAAAAACACGGTTACTAATTTTGGCATCGCGGTACATCTTCAGGTTTAGCAGTTCCCTGTCTGACGAATGAGTGGGACGCTCCCCATACTTCGTGGCACTTCCTGCACATCTTTACTCATAGGAAAGGAAGAAATGTACCAGAATACAAACTTCTTCGAGGATTGGTACAACAGAACAGTTGTAATTTCGTTGATCATCGAGTATATCAGTCTAAGTCTGCAGGAAACTTGATTTTAGTTTTCTTGAGTATTTTCAAAACCAAATGGGGTTTAGCGCAAGGATTAATTTAATACTGATCATTGAGTAACCGTGCCTTCTGTTCACTGTTTTACGAGACATAGAATTTGTTTTAATACACTCTGCAAAAATATCTATTTTTGAATCTGTAAATTATTTGTATTTGTACTTACCAAAAGTATGTATAATTCTATCCAAGAAACTCGTTCTTATTATTTTTTTTGCGGTTCAAAGTTTCAAACTTAAATTTTACGAAAACGTACAATCGTAGTTACGATTTTTGTTGCATAAGTTTGCTATTTTTCATCAAGTGTCTCGAAATTCTTCTATCCATCAATTTAAATAATAGTTTATATTTCAATGCAAGCAGCACAAAACCTCAAGATCAGCTGAGGACGACGTTTTAGACTCATGAGATAATAAATATCTGTGCAACCATTCGAATGTATTTAACCTACCAAGAAAAAACGTTTGGCTACAAATTTTAACCTCATTTCAATTGGACCCATTAGTAAAGCCACGTGCCATCGGTCAATTTAAAAAAAATCATAGGTCCTAGAGGGCAGGAAGGAAATGTGGCTTCCGTCTACAATATCGACAAACTCATCGATGATTTTCCGGAAGGTAGGCCGTAGTCTTGAGAAAAGAGGACATTAATTTCAAGTGAAGGAGAGGCCTCGGGGGAGCGCACCAGGAAGTGCCTCTCGACCCGAGACATCTGTTCTGGCGCAAAAATATAGAGTGATGTAGACGGGACAAAAAATTCCGTCCTTTCTTATTATCAAAATAGCCACACAAAATCTTAAGATTCAGTAAAGCGTACGGGAGTAATATCCACGCACATTGCTTTGTACCAAATGGTGTAATTTAGGGAACAAACGGTATCAGGTAAAACCTTCCGTTCGAGCCTTAAAATAAATGTACGTCCTTTCCGTCCTGCCTAACAGTTGCGCATCAAACGATAACGAAGAGGAAAATCGAGTGTTCTGGAGACAGGCAGTTGACAGGCGCCAGAAACGAGCGTGGAGATCGCTCTTTCAGGCCACGCAGTCGGCTCGAGTAGGTAGTATTTTGTGGAAATAACGAGATCCTGCGTCCACCCAGGAAAGAAGTCTCCAAACTTCCCAAGGAAATATTTGCCACGTCATTAAGGCGCATACGTAGAAGCCTAGCTTTACTCGGACGAGCAAAACGAGCGTCAACGAACTGGACTGAGCAATACATCTAGCATTGTTGAGTGTCAAGGTACTGTGATAAAAAATATACACATATTTCAGTTTTAGATTAGATTATTGGTGTAAAGATCTCTACCCGCATGAAATGTGGTCCAATGAGAGCAAAAAGATGGGTCCATTTAGCATCGACTTCAGAAAACGTGGAACCTTTGCACAGGTGTGTTCCCACTCAGGATTCTTTGCACATAGAAACAGCAAGTTAAAAAAGAAGAGAAACCAAAAGAATTAAAGAAAAATCAGCAAAGAAGGCGAAACAAATCGAAAAAAAGTGAAGTGGGCCCGAGATACAGAAGTCCAGAAGGCTAAGCTTAAGCCGAGATAATCTACTCATTTCACTGTGAAATTAAAATTCTTCAGCGACTCGCCAGTCAAATGCAGTATTTCCACCACAACTCTTATGACCAGAGGAACTACCTATCGAGTTTCGCGATTTTCCCGGGGTTTTGTTGTAGGTTTAATACAAACATGTAAGAACGTCAGATACTTTTCAATAATTTTTTCTGGGAGTCTCAAACGGTCATTGCTTTTGAATTCAGCCAATTTAAATGCGTTTTCATTTCCTGGAAGTATGAACTCATGTCAATCACCTAAGGAACGAATTTACAGTAGACTTACACGCCGCTGCAACACAAAATTAATTCAAATCCATCATTACCAGACTGGTGTAGCTCCTCCAAAGGGCTTCTCATTATCGTGCAAACTCTATGTTATGTGGAGACAAATGGCGGGCTGCAGAGGCGTGCTGCACCTAATTTTAGTTTAGTGATAGAGAACAGACCTGAAAACTGTGTTCACTGGACTCAAAATTGGTGGCCCTCGTCACAGAGACACAATTTACCGTGTGAAAAATTCACGCGTTATTAAATCCAGAATTAGGTGCTGGCTGTGCATAACATCATTCGTATTCTACGTCTGAAGCTTAGCAGAGATAACATACTACGAGTTGCAAGAACCCAGCCATTGTATTTCAGTAGAATTTTACTCAGGTTCAAGGACTCCTGCGTATTACTATACGGTTCATATCTCAATTTTTCGTGGTGAAAGTGCCTGGTCTGGTGAAAATATGTCATACGTAGTTCTAGGCTCAACTCAACTCAGCAGTGGCTCAACTCACTGCGTACACGAGGTCGGTTGGGCGTTCACGCTCGATATGGCGAGAGCCAGCAGCACAGCACGTTTTTTCGTGCTCAAAACGGTGTCTCGACGAGTTTACCTTAAACAACGTTTGGCACACCAGAGCACTGTAGACTAACGTTCTGAGCCAATATCTATGACAGATTGGCAGAAGAATTACAAGAAATATTTTATCACGAATATATACTCGAATTCAGCCCGTGATTTGTGCTCTGAAACGCAAGCTATTCGGTCAACATCGATGCTCAACGAGCAACAACTTTTGGCAGTTTTTGACACGATTTGCAAATCAAAGTCTTTGGCATTTTCAGGGTGATTCAACGAGTTGCAGCTTTTGGTAGTTTTAACATGATTCAGCGAGCCACAACTTTTGGCAAGATTTGCTAGTAACACAGCTATCGGCAGTGTTACTACGATTTAGCGAGCCGCAGCTTTTGGCGAGATTTACTAGTCACAGCTACCGGCCACGTTCCCATGATTTAGCGAGCCACAGCTTTTGGCACGATGCCACCTCCCACTGCGTGCCGTATCGCAAATCGATGAAGGAGGGCGACCCGCAAGGGGGGGGGGGAACCCAACCTCCGCAGACCACAACACCTGTTGAGTGCAGCCTCTCCCACGGCCAGACTCGATAGCAGCGCTGGGCCCTAATGCCACCACTCCGATAGCAGGAGAACGTGCCCGTCTTACTAACAGGGCGAGTGAGCCCGTGGATTTATTTCTAGTATGGCCCTGCATTCGGTGTGCTTTTCCATTTCTGTGAATGGAACACGCGCCAACATTGGTACTCCAATCGCACGGGGGTGCACGAGCGAGTCACAGGAAGTTCAGAACTCAAATGTCGATATATTTTTAGATAAAGTTGTCGCCTCAAGTTATCTGCTGTGACGACCAGTTATCGTTTGAGCAAGGAAAAGCATAAGGAAAAAAGTTTGAACCCAAGGAGTAAATCGTCACATTTGTCGAACATAAAATCTTTGTACATATTTCATTCCTTCACGCGTGGGTGTGCAGAAATTCCTTCAGTGTCGCAGCAAAGTTGATTCTAAATCATCACTCGGGTTTTTAGACAAGGTGTACATAAGAACTTCCTGCCCTTATTGCTCTGGTCGGCTTGTGTGCTATAAAAGAATGACACCCGTGTAGGTGGATTATAGTTCAAAGTGATCTCTTTTCCCCGGTCCCTGTACAATATAACAGGTAGGAAATGAGGGCCGAAATTCGAAGCTGAATAGAGTCAATAGAGTCAATATTATCAATATTAATGAGCCAGCCATGATACCTCAAATACATCACAATTCTTAGTTGACCACTATTTTCAAAACATTCTGCAACAATGTAGACGCGCTTACGTATGAAAATTACAAAAGTCATTAACAAGATTCAGAATGCGGAACAGTAATTTTATCCTCAAATGCAACGACCTGCGGGCCATTACCTGCAAACCATCGGGTTTGGGTTCCGTAAAGGCAAGTTCAGTGATAGCAAAATTTTTTGAACTCTCTAGCACTCGAATTTCTACAAGTCCACCAGCCTGAGCCTAGGTCTCGCACTCTTCTCACAGCGTGCGGATCCAGAATAGTTTAAATTAAAAGAATTATTTTAAAATCGCAAATCATAACACTGATTATTATGAACATAATACAGAAGAAATAATCTCAATGAAACGGTATTGAATTATGTATAGAATAATCCTGACTAGCGATTAGTTTTGTTATTCTCACATACATCTTTTTTAAAAATAATCCGTCGTTTACTTTTTTTATCTGAAATAGGATCTAAATTCCCAACTAGTAGCAAGGAAGCCGAACGAATGACTCTAAAAGGTATGTTCGAGACAGATAGCGGGCACGAAAATTTTACCTCATTATCGTAAAATTTCATGTATTCCAGCAACGTCTAAACTTAGCCTAATTGTTATCAAATTTTTGTTGTTGTATTACTCGTAAGGCTCATTTCCACATCGCACAAAAAATGACAATAATGACCTAACTCGAAGCCAGAAAAAAAGCCCAGATGAAAATATCCCATTCAAGTTTCTGTATTTATTTTGGTGACGAGCAAGTGACGTTGGTGTTTGCCAGGACCGCCGTGACCTTTTTGCTTGAATAATTGAGGTTGCCACTCACCCCGGCCAAAGCAAGAGCACAGCATAAAAATGGGAAAAATGAGACAAGTTAGCACGGAGGGAGCGGACACAAACAACGAGGCTGGAGCAAGACGGAGGGCCGGCCGGCGTTTCTCACGATACCCCAATTTGGTGAGTTGTATTTGCGGAACGTGAGAGGACTGCGGCAGTGGGGACCGGCGGGTTGCGATGTCCCACTCTCCCCTTTTTTAGGCCTCCCTTTACCAAAAATCTTGAGGCCCGATCTTAGGCTCGCGGATTGAGAGTTACTCATCAAGAGACAACATGAAATGCCTCGAGCATAAAAAATTCACGAGAAAATTTGGTGAGTGGTTGCCAAAACACGATGCATCAACAATGCTCATATGACATGCGCATTGTCATATCATAAAAAGAAAAAACAGAGAAAAAGCATAGAAGTTGTTGAGACTCGCATGAAAAGTCTGTCGTAACTTCCGTAGATTGCATAACGTGAATTTCACGCAAACAAACCCACAAACAAGTCAACATTACAGACTTTCAGTATAAAAGTACGTAAATGGAAACTCAGGAAAGGAAGATACACTTTTTGCAAGTTTTGGAGGCCTGCAACTTAACCACTGACTGAAAATTTCCCGAGTCTACATAGTTTGAAATGAATTTTGATAGCACAGGAAATTATTCTTTAAAGTATAAAATTGCTTCATTGTTTTTTCGACTCAGTGTAGTATGTGTTAGATGATATGCGTAAGTTATACGAAAACTGAAGATCGTTTTCAAACTTCATACTCGAGCAATTTGTATTGCTCTATTCAAGAAAAAATTCTAAATAATTGTCCATTCAACCAACTTCAAGTGAAAATTAAAAATGATTTCCTTTACTAACATCGAGACGCGACATGAAAATAATATAAATTCAAGAATCAAGGAGCGGTTCATTTTTCACTACTATATATTAACATTTGAATTTCAATTCTTCGCCGGGACATGTGAAGATTTACGTTCTTTTCTGCACACAGGATGTCGAGTTCGAAGATGTCATGTAAAACAGGGCCTTGGGTGCGTTCACTGTTCTCCCAAGACAAGCTCTTTTTTCTTGAAAAGAACGTAAATTGCCCCGACGCAATGCCTTCGCAATAAGCCTACTGGCCGGACTCAAACTCGGCGCTGAGCGAGAACAATAGTCCCGAGTCTCAGAAAGTACAGCGCATGAAATTGAGCTGGCAAAACAGTATCTCATTTGAGACATGCGCGAGGGTGGGTAGGTCTAACTCGCCACTCACTAGAGAAACGACATTCAAGTTATAATGCGAGCGTTGTTAGGTCGGATTTTCGATCAATAATCACACTGGCTAGCGTCTTTCATTTTTTTTTTCAATGGTCAAAGTTTCTTAAACTGATTTATAAATATCTTTTGATTAAAAAATGTCACTCATTTTCTCCAGTCAGCTCAGGTTTTCAGGATATGCTTGGTCATGTGGAAGTTCTCAAACAATGCCCAATATCATGGCCCACATTCAAGTGTCTGTAGGCCATACTTGCGCAGCCCATCAATGGTGCAAACAGTAGTGCATATGGTCTGCAGTGTATGTGGCCTACAGTGCATGTGGCCTACAGTGCATGTGGCTTACAGTGCATGTGGCCTACAGTGCATATGGTCTGCAGTGTATGTGGCCTACAGTGCATGTGGCCTACAGTGCATGTGGCTTACAGTGCATGTGGCCTACAGTGCATATGGTCTGCAGTGTATGTGGCCTACAGTGCATGTGGCCTACAGTGCATGTGGCTTACAGTGCATGTGGCCTACAGTGCATATGGTCTGCAGTGTATGTGGCCTACAGTGCATGTGGCCTACAGTGCATGTGGCCTGCAGTGTGTGTGGCCTACAGTGTGTGTGGCCTACAGTGTGTGTGGCCTACAGTGCATGTGGCTTACAGTGTGTGTGGCTCACAGTAGTAGAGCGCTACCAAGGTCGGTGGGACGTAAACTTTCTCTGGGACCGCTGCTGGGGCATGGGACGGGACGTGGTGGCTGCTCAACATTAGAGGAAGTCCTTTAAAGGACCATTCGCCTATGAATGACACGCAGTTGTTTCAGTAACATGTTTTACTTAGTGATTGGTTAACCTAGGAAATTAATTGTATAGTTATATAATTGTTGTATGCAGTTATACAATTCCAGTAAGAGCTTGCATCTCCAAAACTTTACCTGACTGGAAAAACCGAGCAAGATTTCTGGATTCAGAATAAAAAACTAACCCAGAATCAGTTATCAATGTCCATTCTTAAAGACTTCGCAGACTAGTGTTATTATTGATAAAAACGCCCATAGAAAAAAAATTAAATTTTTCGTCACATTAAATGTTCCCATAGTTTCCAATTGCAATAACTGAAAGAAACAGCATCGAGGAATTCTCATAGGCCTAAAAACTTTTGCACAGTACAGTAATAACTTAAAGAAACGAAATATCCTAGCCTCCAATCATTCCAAAAAACGATTTCGAATAATGATAAGATGAGAGCAATCAAGAGCCCAAGGTGCGGCAGCCATGCGGCCCCTGCATTTCAGGTGAGAACCTCGTCTGGTAATTACGACCCGAGTCTCCTTTAAAAGCGGACAACAAAGGACGGCGACGTAAATCCGGGCGAGAAGATGGACGTCATTAAGGCGACCCGAGTGGGCCGGATTAGAATATCCAAGGCAAATGAGGCAGGCAACGTAGCCAGGCTACGCCTGATTGAAGTATGGATGAGGTTTGGTGGATTTGGGTCAGCTCCATTGGGGGACGGGCCATGGCTAGGCAGCGTGTGTGACAACGGAAGGTCAGGAAAGGTAAATGGTGGCAAATTTACTGAGTTTTGACCCGCTTGTTCCAACCTGAACGCTGCTTTAAAGAACATGTTTGAAAGGCATTTACGTGTATTTCATTTAGATGGGAACAAATGCAGGGCAAAAGATAGATTCATGCAGCTGAATATTGGAATTTTTCAAGCCTTGGGTTTTATCTGCAGCAAAATTTGGAAGTGACCTGAAGCAACTAAGGAACCTGTTATCACACCGTGCAGTGCGTCTCACAAAAATGTATTTCTCTCTTTTGAATATCAATAATTCCCCAAATATTAGGTCACAACAATATAAAAAAAGTATCATCAAAATGGCATACTAACGAGGGTATGTATTTCCGGGTACTAAGTGACCTAAAGACCGCTTAATCTAGTATTCTAAAAATTACTGATATTCTACAGTGAGGCACGAATTTTTCAGTTTGGTACACAACTTTTACTGCTAAAATTCATCGTAAAATTTCTGGAGTACTAGAGGTTAGGCCTGCATTGCATGTACGACCAAATGCATATACTGGAGACGAAGGCACTATCGCGGAAGCAACCCAAAAACAAAAGACTCACAACGAAAAAATAAGGCAGACACTTTCAAAAAAGCTTCGTTTAGCGCTGCACATCAAATTTCGAGAATGAGAACCGCTAACAAGCGCAAGGAATAATAAATCAGTGCACGATAAATTCAATCAATGGAGGAAGTCAACAGCAGCAGCCAATCACAACAATCGCGGGCGCAGCGGTGGGGTGCACGAGCCCGGCTCTATTGGTGACAAATTAATTTTGGCCTCAGCCGCACCAGACGCTAACGAGGAATGGGAGTCGTTCTAGTGTCCCAAGTCCTGCTGGGATATGTGGGAGTCGTGCTAGTGACCCAAGTCCTGCTGGGACATGTGGGAGTCGTGCTAGTGTCCCAAGTCCTGCTGGGACATGTGGGAGTCGTGCGTATTTAGTAAAATTTTGTGCAGGATAGCAATGTTTTCAGAGACTGAAGATAAAGTTCTTATCCTCGAACTTAGCTAAAATTCAAGTAATTTTTCGTATATTTTTCTGACCAATCGCTAATGGAACATTGCACTAATATCCAATATACAAAATAATCAAATTATGCGTAGTCTTTGAACTCGGCTTCAGCGAGTGCCTTGTTTTCGTGATCCAAAGCTGTAATTTTACCTGCATTTTATTGCCGTACGTATTCTATGGACGTAATTTGGATAGGCCTTAGATTGCGCCCCAGCCTACGCCCCAGACTACGCCCCAGACTACGCCCCAGACTACGCCCCAGCCTACGCCCCAGCCTCCAAATACGCCCCAGCCTCACATAACAACATTCCTTCAAATAACAACATTTCTTCAAGTCTCATTGTTGTAAGTTACACCAGTCGCTCAAGTAACATTTTCATGGTGTCAGTACGAGAGCGTTGAGCGCCGCAGCGGCCTGCGCCCATTGGCTGAGCAGCGAAGCAGCGAGTTACTGAGCTTCTTCGATTTTATTTTGATTTATGAAACCAAAAAGCGCTCGTCTTAATTGACGGCGCTTGGTACGCAAGCAGACTTTTTTAAATTCCTTTCGGAAACATATTCATGAAATAGAGCTTCTCTTTTTATCTCGCCTTAGGGCCATAACGTTTCGGAGATGAGTAGAGTCTCCCTCAACAATTTTCTGATGTTGAAATTGTTGCCCTGGCCTTGATGTTGTGGACGCCATTTCCAATCAACGCCGAGCTCTAATCTGTCTGGAAAAGTTTGCCACAACCGCGCGTAACAGGCTACCACCTGACGGCAAAACCTAACTTGGAGGCGTGAGAGGGACAACTGCGTATCAGACACGCGTGGCTACCTACGACAGTACCACACAGGGACTCCGCCTGTTGGAGCGTTAACACGCCAGCGCAGTCAAACTTTCCCAAGCAGCCATTTTAACAGACGGGCGCAAAATGGGAATGACGATGCATTAACAAAACCATTGATTTGCGGTACTACAGGCAAAATCTATTTCCGCACCCTGAGTCTCCNCCCGAGTCCCCATTTCTCCACCCCGATCCCCTATTTCCCCACCCTAAGCTCTATTTCCCCCCTAATCCCTATTTCCCCACCCTCGGCACTGACCTGCAGACACAAAAGGCGACCTCGAGACGCCTCTGGATGTGTACGCTGGAGTAGAAGTTCTGGAGGGCGCCCCGGCAGCGGTCGGGCTCACAGTGGGAGTGCTCGCACCACATCATCACCTTCTCGAGCAGAGGGGCGCACTCAGCGTCGTGCTGACAGGCCGTCAGCGAGTGGTGACAAAGCTCTTGTTTCGTCTCCACCGACGCCGTGGTCGCCTTCTCTCGACCTGGCAACACAAGGTCAAGTTACGGTGAGGGATCTCAAAAATTTGACGTTCATGTCGTAATTGGAGTTTGTGCTCCGGTGCCAGGACTTTCCGCTGTTGGAGGTGTGAAAGGAGAATTTTAATTTTAGTTCAGCCGTGAAACCTAGTTCAAGAAAGGATTAGATTCCTAGTCTATACTCTAATAGGAGCTGTGTCTGGCTGTCCCATGCATCCGGTAAATTGATAGCAAATTCGGCTTCAATGTATCTATTCTATTTTTCTAAGGCTACTTCAATAATCTACGGAAAAAAAAGATCAAATGTAACTTCTTTTCGTATCCGTTACACCATTTCATTGTTGTCTCTATTGAGCAATGGCGAATAAAGCATTTATAAATATCAAGTGATTTGACTCTGTATTTTGTTATTTTCAGTACCATGTACTTCATATATACCGTTTCTAATAATATCCCTAACATGCTTGTAGATTTAGCTTGGACAACTTCTTTAGGAATTAGATGGGAGAAAATTCCCGGGTCCATATCTCCGAGTCCGTGTTCCTAATCAGCGAGAGTGTAACAAGCAGGCAGTCAGTATCAGCGTGGCAGAAAATGACATTATTTTACGTAAGATTTTCACGTAAATAAGAGGGCATCTTAAAAATTCACATCATTAGTCCTGAATTTTCTTGGAAGGGCGCGTGTACGAGTTGATTTAAAGTCCTCTGTTTACGCGGAATTTTGGGATTCAGGGAGGACGAAGTGAAGGGACCATTCAGTACAGACAATAGAGGACGGGGAATACACAGAATCCTACTCATGATCCCCTGCAACTAGAAACAGCAAGTTAAGAATGAAGAGAAAGAAATGACGAAGTAGACATAGCAAAGAAGGCATGATGATTGAAAGAAGCAAAGTTTGCCCGAAAGATGGAAGTCCTGAGGGGCAATATAGAACTATGGTAACCTAACTGTGCCTCCCCCCTTGAGGCCGCCAGTCCCCATAGCATACGATAGACAAACCTAACCAACCTAACCCTAATGCAAACCCCACACACCCTACATAGCGCACTACATAGCGAGAAAGTTAAAGTGTGTCAGCGTGGGAAGCGAGTGGACGAGCGGCAACACCAAACGAGGGCGGCAGGAGTTCGCAGGTGCCGTCCTTGCACTCGGACGCTCTTTGTTGTGACCCATCAGTCACGCCGCACAACCATCATTCAGAGCCCCATAAGAAGCACCCTCCCCACCACATTAGCATTGATTGCACAGCACAAGCATCAACTGAATTTCAACGCCATTCGCAGAGCAAGACGAGCAGCCATAGCCACCTGAGCGAGCGCTGAGAAGCTCCAGTGAGGAGCTATTGGCAGCGACAGGCTTTGTGGTCGACACAATGCGTCGGACATTACGGTGCAGACGTACCTTGCACAGCCAAAAACTTCTCTACTGTAACATCGCATGTGGTGTGAACATTCGGAATGGTGTCGAGAATAGCTGATCCTCTTGGTTTAAAGGCTATCGAAAGCAGTATCTTCTAAAGCAACTGGGAATGGCTGGGTGTGTCGTGCCGATTCTTGTTGAAAATGAGCTCGTAAGCTTAAAACGTTCAAATTATAATGTTTGTAGACATCTTTTTTTACGCAGTGGACAACTTCACAATTCAGAAGAGGGAGGGTGAAACTGCTGAGAGCAGAGAACAAAGAAATTAATCGATTTACCCACGACAAGGACACAGGCGAGGCTACACTCAAGTCAACTTCGTAAATATAGAAAACATTTACGTCCGACAGATTCTTTAGTTGACAACTCATAACTTAGTCATTCCTAGGTGGTGCCAGGTCCTAAATGAGGTATCCTTCCTGTTGCTGTTATACATTGACAAACAAAAATAACTTGCCCCTGACTTTAAGTAGTAATATTTAACCTGAGCCCTAGCCTTGCTTCAGGTGCTAGTACAAATAAAATTGAAATATCCCCCTGCTCTTTGCTGAGCCTCAAACACTAGTACTCGTGATCCAGTGCCACCATCGTGCACAGCTGCGAGGCCCCAGAACTTCAGTCTGGCTAAATGTTCAGCAAAAGCATCGCTCGGAGGCCGAGCTTTGCAGTACACGGCTCCTCTGACGAACGCGTAATTTCAAGTCACGTGCTGCTCGCACTAAGACAATAGGGCACCAAATCATCTGGCACCTGCCTGGCTTCAAGCCAGGCCCGAGAAGGCGCTTAGCCACGATAATCTCGTTTCTTCCTGCCGTGAGCAGCAGCGTGTCAACTGCTTAGGAGGACAGCCAGCTGCGTTCAAGATAACGAAGCCACACTAGACGATCTGGGCGAAAAAAAACTAGGTAGAGGCGTTGGAAAAGTATTAGTTGTAGCAATAGTAGTAGTATAAATTGCAGGGCTTCAGTGACTGACTATTCGCGCCGAAAGAATAGGGACCTCATAGTACGGACTCTAGATAAAGGAATCGATGCACTAGGTGTGTTCGTACACAGTATTCCCTAAACTTAGAAACAACAATTTTGAAATGAAGTGAAAGAAAAGACAAAGAAGAAATAGTGATGAAGGAGTGAAAACTAAAAAAAGTAAAGTAGGCATGGAAGACAGAATTCCCAAAGGTTTGCCTATAGCTGAGGTAACCTAACAGTATCCCCAAAGCATTTGATCGACAGAGCTAATCCTATTGCCTATCCTATGCCTTCGGGACGTTCACAAAATACTCGAGCGGCCAAAATGAGCGCGTCATGAATTACATAAGAGATCTGAATATTCACGGGGAAGGGTTTGTCCGATTTGCCAGACGCTGCTATAAATATGAGATGGTAAAGGTTGGAATTTTGAGACAATACAATCACAGCAAGGACACGACACGAGAAGCAACATTAGCCCTGAGGCGTTGTGGTAATGATGGAGTGGGCAGCCGGCCATCGATTGGCTCTGAGACACCCGCACGATTTCAGTATTCTTTTCTCTCCTGGAATTTTTTCTTGTTCGTGGCCATGAAATATTCAGTGACATCTAGTGGAAGCCAAATTCTTTTCGGATCCATAATCCCTGCTTTTAATTAATTCAAGCGTTAAAAAGTTCTACAGCCGCTAGGAGCCCTATGCTAAAAACCCTCGTCTTTCTCTCACTTCCTTGAATAAAAGAACTGTAGACGTGGGACCAAAGCAGTAATTCTTCCCTTATGTTTGCGCACTGACTGTAGCTCCAAGCAGCCTATTGACAGCTGACTTTCAACTTGAGAAAGAAGCCGAAGGCATTATTCAGCAACGTGTTATGACATGATGGGAGAGTAAATACAGAGGTTCTTATGTTATATTAAAATATTTTCGGATCGATACCGCAAGCAACGCCCTCTGGAGGCTCCACAGGTGGACTCGCTGCACCGTGCTGCAGCTGCTGGGGTTAATACTGCAAGACCTCGCTGCGAGAACTGGAGGGGCAGGTAGGCCTCGGTACACTGAAGTCCGTCCTTCTTTATGCACGATTTGATTTCTGTTCAAAATATATAGTTCGAGACGTATGAAAGGCGTGCTCTCAACTCAAAAGCACAAATCCTGAACTAAAGGTTCTAAGAGCAACTCAAATTATTCAAGTAAGCATGGCGAGAGCAGTTGCACCGAGGACTGCCTGGACAAGGGCAACTGAGGGGGGCTAACTGAGCTCCCCCGTGGAGGGGGGGCGGCGCCCCCGGTGTCAGGCACAGGACCTCGCAAGGCAGGATGTGAGGCCCCAGCCCAGGGCGACGCAAGAAATGCTTCAGATATGAAATGAAGCCTCGGCGAATTCCACGACGCTGAATAAGGAAGGAGATGCAAAATTGAGTGCAGGAGAGGCGCAAGCTGAATTAATGCACCCGAGAAGAAAAATTTAAACAGTGAAGCTGTTTTGGATATTCGAGACGAATAGAATATATTGCCGGAGTTTGAAAGAAAATATATCTGATAGAGAATTATGAAAATGGGAATGTCTAAAGTCCCGAACTGATTAACATTAAGACATGCGTCTGACGCATAACGAACTTATCATAACAATACGTAAAATATATTGATAACTACACTGCAGTACGTACACTGATGATACTGTGTACACCTAAATACATACTTCCATCTTGCATATTTATAGAAATATCGAGAATGCTAATAGATCAAACAGTCGTGTATATATATATACATGTATCCGTACATACTGTAGACATGCATTATTCAAAGTTTAAAAAATAATGAAATAAAATAAAAAACTACCCGAGTCATCTTTTTTTATGAAACCTATTTAGATATATATACCTGTATACACACCGTTCCATACACCTACATACACATACATACATATACTGTATGCCTGCGTACGTACGTCACATACGCATGCCACGCTGACGCGCGCGACCTAACCTAAAAACCCGACCCCAGAAATACGCAGTTTCAAGGGAGGCGCCTGGTGCGAGGGGGGTGGGATGTGGGTGGGGGAGAGCAACAGGCTTTGGTTGCGTAATTTCAATGGTAGCTCAGACCAACGAACACCCACGTACTCTTAGAAAAAATTTGCCACGCGATTGGAAATTTAGCAGAAAATTCGTTTCACTTGCGAATTTATTCGAACGCACGATATCGAGAATTGACTTTAATTAATCAGTGAACACAAGTTTTCCGACGAATGTTTGTTGACACGGTGAGTTTTTCGTAAGCAGATAAGGCGTTTGTAAGGTTCCATGGTGTAAAATTAAGCGGCACTTGCAACGACCGTGCAGGTGCCACAGCGGCGAGAGGCGCGGGTGCCGCTATGACAATGACAAAAATAATGACAGAAATAATGACAGAAATTTCAACAGGAGAAATTGCAACGACCATGACAGAAATTACATTGACGGAGGCAACTTCTTGAGTACTGGCACCACCAGCACCCCGAATGGGACCACCATCGCTCACAACACGAACAGCGAGCAACAACAACAGGTGCACCCAGAGGGGCCGGGGAAGCATCGACCTTGAGAGCCGACACTGGAATCAATAACGAAGTTGTTGTCACGACCTGCAGCTGCTCCACCTGCTCCACCTGCAGCTGCTCCACCTGCCGCTGCTCCACCTGCCGCTGCTCCACCTGCCGCTGCTCCACCTGCCGCTGCTACATTAGCATCTTTTCATCTGCTACACCTGCAGCTATTACACTCGCATGCCGCATTCTTGCTTGCTGCTGCACTTTTGTTGTCGTCTCTTTCGCTGCTGAGCTCTGACGCGTTTTTCGTTTTCTTTAACTTATTTTAACCCAAGCGTGCTGTGTTTATGAACATCGCTTTTGCAACTCAAAATTTCATGACAATTTCCCACTGTACGTCCCAGCTGACCTCCCGCCGTACGTCCAAGCTGACCTCCCGCCGTACGTCCCAGCTGACCTCCCGCTGTACGTCCCAGCTGACTATCAGTGCTCGACTCCCCATGTCGTCCTCTCATCGCCGCCGATCGAAGGGCAACAATTGATGTGCCCAGCGAAAGCAGTTACGCGAAGCATGGCCTACTCCAGGAAGCAGTTACGCGAAGCATGGCCTACTCCAGAAAGCAGTTACGCGAAGCATGGCCTACTCCAGGAAGCAGTTACGCGAAGCATGGCCTACTCCACGAAGCAGTTACGCTAAGCATGGCCTACTCCAGAAACACTGACATTCTCTCATATATATACTAACCGATAACACAACAATTTACATTGCTACCGTGACAATTTTTTGTGTAGATTTCCTATGGCCAAGCGGCCTCCGCTCAGCCTGCCACTGGACCTGGCGACCTCTGGACGCGTTGGGACCGGCACCCCAGCCCTGCAGCACGCCAGATTTCGTAGGCTCGTGCGCGGTGAGTGCTAATACAAGCATTAGGAGTATTGCCGTCAACGAATGGGGCATTTTCATCTTTTCCGTTTAAAAATAGCACGCGATCAGCAGTACAGGGAGAAGACTTTGAGATTTGCAACGTTCTACAGCATTCAAGTGTACGGGATAAACTAAACAGAAGCACAAAATAGTCGTTGCTCAGCCTAATTCTATGGTCCATCAAATTACCCACTATAAATTATTAAGGAAACATAATAAATGATATCCGGATTGGAACACGTGATGTGGTCCGAAGAAAGCGTAAGGAAGAGATCATTTCGTATGTACTATCGAGAACAAGTGAAACTTTTAGCGATGTAAATACAATTTTCAACGAGTTAGTCACAATAATTACTTTTGGGCAAGAGATTACGCAAAACTACCGACGCCTTCTAGCAAGAAATACGCATCAGAACAGAAGCCGCACAACGTACTTGAGATGAGTCTGACCCACGACAAGGTACCGGACTGCAGGACGGGCTCTGCAGGGCCCACAGCGAACACCACCGTTTGGTGCTCCCGACCGCCTCGGAGGGTGGACGAAGGCGAGTAGAGCTCGAGTGGTCTGAGCAGGGCACTCACCACCACCGCATCCAGAGCGAGCGAGGTGAAGGTGCGACTTGGGGAGCTCATCCCAACATTATTGGGCTGAGCACGAGTAGCTTGTAAATCGATCGCTGGGGTCCAGCCACCTGTCGGAGAGCTGCCGGTCTCTACAGCAGGGGCCCGAGAACCTGAGGCGTGGGTCTGGCTGCTGCTCGTCGAATTGAAAACAGTTTCGAATGGACTGGTAGCGTGCGGTCTGTAGGGCGCGCTCATCGAGTTCCGAGAAAAGTAACTTTTTGAGAACTGATTGTTGTTCGAATCTTCTTCGAAGGAGGCACCGAAACTTTCTGGAAATGCATAATTGGGAGTATATTGGCCGTTGGTGGGAGTTTGAACTTTTATATCGTCAGCGGGATCTGAGGTCCCTCCAATAGCTTCACCTGCGCTCAAAAAGAAAATACAAAACAAAATTAAAAATTAACGAACCAGAAATGAGTAGTCAAGAAAAACTCATTTTTGCCGACACTCAAAAAATTAATTCAACTTAAAGTAAGAGGGAAATAAAAGAACACCACGCGCAGCAAATCTGTAAGCCAATGATGGCGTGGGTACTCAATATCCAAATGGGAATTATTATGAATTAAAACCTCGCTAGCTATTCTGAAATTAAACCTCTTTTTTTCAAATTGCCGGTTTCTGAGTATCAAAAATGAATTTAAATCAATGTGGATTTCGGTGAACGACCTTAATTCTTATTTCATTGACAACTTTTTAAAAAACAAATGCTTACGATTCAAAAATTACTGTGGATTACTTGATACTTGGCACATATTACTTGATACTTATCACCTTTCTGCAACCAAACTTTGCTCACCGAAACTTTAGATTGATATAAAAAAGAAGGCAGGTAGATGAATAAAATATGTAAAGGCATTGAAAACATAAAAAAAATCTACGCGAGACGAGAAAACCACAGGCATGCACTGAAATAGACCGTACGAAGTCCATAGACTTGAGTGGCCTTTAGTGACGAGTATAGGTATGCCCACAAAGAGTGTGGTGAAATATGTACGTAAGGAATATCTGGAGTGCGGCCGATGCTTCCGACAGGTAATTCGGAAGTCCTGCCTCCACTGGGCACGGGTGGAAACGAACAGCCCTAAGACGGTTTAGACGCTGGTGTATTTGCTGGTGCACCTCAAGCCTCTCAAAGGCAACTTGGGATATAGCGTTGAATTGGAACATCGATTTTGGCACGTTTCCTGCGATGTAACCCACCGGCGGGTCAGTTTATCTTTGATTAAGAGCATCGTCGCAGGAAATGTGTCAAGGACACATCTATTCAAGTAAACTGAACTCGTACGACAAATGAAAACTTTTTAAAGCAATAGAAGTGACAAACGTCAACTGATGAGATCCATACAAAATCTAAACCCCTACTCAGATTTATTTTCTAGTGGAAAGAATTGTTTTTGATATAGAGTAGAAAACTATTAAATAATATCGTGTTCGTGAAAATATTGCAGAGAACAACTAAGGGTTATAATGACCTATTTAAATATCTGCTATCCACAGATTAAGAATAGAATATCTTTTAGCTTTCATTGCCTTCTGAATATTACCAAACGCATTTTTCAAATTTATACTCCTGAGCGCGGCACCTTTGATTATCAAATTGCATAGACACGTGGCTCATCAGTGTAATTTATTTTACTTGCATTTCCTAATTTAAATTTTTATGCTGAACTACTCGAAATTCTCAACTTCTATGACTCGCTCGTGACTATTCCCGAACTCCATGCATTCCTCCAAGCACCCTCGTCCCGAAAATATCTGCCATCTTTCATATAACACCGATGTACACACGTGCACTGGGCGAGTCCGGTGTGTTCCTATCGCACGAGATTGGGACAAATTTCAAGGGACTCAGATTCAAGAAATCTCGCTGCAAGGGCCAATCTTCGATGAACTTGGCGCAAGCGCTGCTTTAACATCCAGGAGTTACAAAATGAAACTCATTTGCCTGAAAAATGGCGCAAGTTTCCATGCAAACTGGCGCAAGAGGCCGCTAGCGCCGCTCTGGGGCAGATTTAGCGCCCTAGAGTCGGCGAGGTGTGGCAACTGCGGCGTCTTTTGCATACCATCTCATTCTCCGAGCAAAAATTCAGATTTTTGGCGTTGTGACCCTCTGCATAAATAATTCTACCGCTATTGGGAAAATGCTATTGAGATGACCTTATTAGAAAATACTGCTGTGTTGTTAGCGGGATATATTGCTGCACTATTAGTAGGAAATAATGCGGTACCTTTAGTAGGAAATTATGCTGTTCTGTTTTTAGGAAACATCACGATGCTATTAGTAAAGAATATTTCTATGCTATTTGCAGGGAACATTGCACGCTGTTCACCTGGTAGTGATTTGGATAGTAACCCAAGAATTAAACACTTGGCGCGTTATTGTAGCCATTTCTCTTCCATTTTACTGCATAGCATTCCACGTTTACCACTGGAGACCGATGATGCACTTGCCCATTTCTCACACTCAAACTGCGCCGTTCTCACCTCATTGTTGACGTCATTTCACCTTCTGATTAAAATGTTTTGCAGTAATCGGTGGTAGAATGAGGAAAGAAGCAACGAACACGCCCAAATTACAAATTACTACAGTCGATGCGCACGAGGCTTATGAAATTACCTGACGAATGACGCGTTAATGAACAAATGGAATACCATAAAATTATACAACAGAGTACATTCAAATACGAGGATGAATTGAATTTGGTCTTTGTGGCTGGTTTTGTTCGTCGAACATTTGAGAGAGTGACGCAGTGACGGCACGGGCACGCGGCAAGAGGAACCCAGTCTGATCGAGATAAGATTGACAGGAGCTGCTGAACTGGTTGCTGCTGCAATGAGCATGGTGAAAAATTACGAATTGCAATAAAAAATATGCAAAATTAAAAAAAATAATCCTAAGGATATTTTTAAACACATGTAAACATAATCGGGACATTATTATGCATAAAGAAACAATTGGGACATTATTATGCATAAGGAAACGTAATGGAAACATCATTGAGCTCACGTAAACATAATGGAACAATTATCATGCAAAAAGGAAGCATGATGGGGACGTTAGTTTGCATCAGGGAACGTAGAGGGGACGTTATCAAGCACAAGGGTTTAATAGCTACGCGTGAGAGCACTTAAGAAATATAAAAAAAATGAACACCTGAGGTCACCCTCTTATGCACACTTGACCTGTCGTCTCATTCTCATTTGCTCTGTTGAAATTTATCCGAAATTTATCTTTCTGAAACTCTCCATAAGTCATCCATAGAATATGTTCAAGCATTTCTGATGATATCAATCAAAGCTGGTTTTCGAGTAATTTTTGGTGAAATGAAATGAAATGTTTCACGCATCTTTTGTCCTTAAAAAATGCCATCAATTCGCACTAAACATTAAGGCCGATTTCCTAATATGTCATTTAAAATAAATATTTCAATTCTAAATAAATCTATATTTTTAGGATAGGTAATTACTAGATGGGTAATTTCCATTGCCCTTGCCCATTTTCTAGACAGTTCTCGCCTGTATACGAGAACGTTCACCATTGCTGATCTGCCAGCGAGTCGTTCTTTATTTCGCGAAATTCAGACAAAGAAGGGGAAAATTACGAACCAATTCACACTCATATTGACCTTTCCGAGCTCCAATAATCTCATTTGTGGTCAAACGAAGGAGAAAAAATCCAATTACCGAGCTGGTCGGCTGTGAGTCGTCCCTTCTTCTTTGGGGTGGGTTGAAAAGCCGAGACTCGATTTTCCCCTATGATTCTATTTCGCCCCCACTCACTTTCTCGCAAATTTCCCGGTATGCCATGATGCTCCAATGCGACAAACTTCGATTATGCTCCCTACTCCTGGACAGTCTCCACGACTGGATGGGCGAGCGAAGTAGAGCTGCTCACTACTACAAACTTTCAAGTTTTCATGAAATTTGTGTTCATTACTCGTCCCCCTCTGTTGCACGACGTAGAGATGCGCGCACCCAGACTAACGCCGCCAGCCTGCTGTGAACTGCGGCTTTAAAAGCCTTGTCCTCCCGAGTAACCGCTCATTTTCTTCACCATTTAAACGATAAATCGTCATTGTGGTGGCACTTGAGCCGAGAGGATGAAGACATCCCCGTGAAGAGAGGTGCATCGATCTCCAGGCCCGTCGTTGTTGTCACAGTTTAGGGCTCGCCCGAGAAGGAAGCCTCGGCAGGCGCTCGTGAAGCGCAAGGGATCCGCGCTATTCAAATGAGCCGTCATGGTCCGGCATAAGCGCGCTCGTGAGAACGCGCATTCTATAGATGTGCGAGCGTCACATAAGACAGAAAACGTAATTTGACCAATGTTCACTCGATTATCATGGATTCGTTCGAACGTAGTGAATTCAAACATAAGCATCAGAGTAATAAGAAAGATAAGAATCAGCTTAAGTCCACGCTATCAACCCTGCGAGAATGAAGAATGCGAAATCTCCATAAAAAAACGAAATGTTTTAATGGTGTCAATTCCTTTCAAGCTCCACAAGACTTTTGCAGTCAAGTGGAGCTATCGAACAACAGGCACGTACTTTGCGCTACACTCGGCTTCTCGTCTTATTGACTCGCGTATGGGGAATAGATTTTTCTTAAATGATATGTAATCGTAACATGCGCTATGCAAGATTGGTTAGCGTTATTGACCCTCTATTTATAGATCGTAATTTGTAGATGTTCTTACTATATTACCGTAGAAAGCTTGTTCTTCGTAAATTAGATATACGCATCATTCCAGAGAAGCGATTTTATCATTTTCAATGAGCATCACATTTCTCTTTACACTCTCGCAAGATTAGCTACGCTGACCGCCAGACCCTACCCAGCAAACCGTCATAGACCCCTCACATGGGAGCATTGCGTCTCTGTACATGAGTAAAGTTTGCCTCTGGAAACTGACAACTGTCCCAGTCGAGGCGATAAGTCTTTACAGCCCTGCCCTGCACAGCTGGCACAGTACACCTGGTACACCACAACCCAGCACAGCGCTGCACAGCTGGCACAGTGCACCTGGTACACCACAACCCAGNAGCACAGCGCTGCACAGCTGGCACAGTACACCTGGTACACCAGACAGCGCTGCACAGCTGGCACAGCCCCACAAAACATACCACACCCTCAAAGCCAGCAAGTAACAGCTGCACCTCAACACCTACTAAGTCTCGACTAAATTGCACGCGGTAGCGACTTGATCTTGACCTTTGGAAGCACAGCTGACGCCCTCCTGCTGTGCGCCCCTCCTTGTGCGCCTCTTACGAGTGTGTAGAAGCGACGTGCTACGCAAGGTAGAAGTAATTCCCTCCGAGATTTGAGAAGCCGCTCAGCTGCGACTAAGCTCAGCTTCGTTTGAAGAAGAAGGCAGTTCTGAGTGTTATTTCATTCGAGAGTTACTTTACAGGAGCAGCAGGTTGATCAGCGAACGTGGCTGGAAAACAGAAATACCCTCGGGTTCATTAGATGCTGTCCTGCGACTCGTCAATTAAAATACGAAGTGCGTTTCCCCGCTGTGGCTCAAATATTTGTGTTCATGTACCCGAGAAACAAAAATCAAGTCCTTTTTTATGTTCATGTACCCCAGAAATAAGAATCAAGTCCTTTTACTCTGAACGCTATCACAAAAGTTCGGTAGTCTGTATCAACAGGGGGATTTGTGGTACCTTAATTATAGCTCTTGCAGGGATACAAGATCAATTCTGACCTTCCAAGTTTCGGAGAACATAAATAAAGCCATCATAATGGAAAATATTATCGAAATATTTTAGGAGGCAGTACCCGAGTTAAGGTGGAAAATAAATAGATGGGCTTAGAACTGCTCACTGAGCAAGAAAAATTAAAAATTAATAAGGAGAATATGAAACTAATACATCCCGTTGGAAACTCGCCACGCCGTGCAGAGGACAGAAAACAAGGAGAACTCGCTGGGGAGCTCACAGATTGTCAGCTTTAGGAGGGAGAGACGATAAAATGACACATTAAATGAGCGGTCAACTTCAGGTTTTACTCCAACTGCCTTTTGACGCCTCACTGCCCTGTGCGGCCACACGGAGAGCTGGCGCCACAGGTGGTCACGATTCCAGGAATTCTGAGCACCAGGGGGTGGGGGCTTCTGAGCACCAGGGGG
>VOMN01004206.1:0-10621 GCA_014899125.1 Orchestia grillus
CAGTGCGACGATCGTCTCTGGTGCGAACGAAATGGCGTCGATTCTTCGCAGTAATCCTTTCCACAAATTTATTTTCGGACAAGGAAAATTCTAATGATTTAATTTATTTGCGGTATTTATGATACGCTTCGTTATTCTTTCAGTCACTGCGTTTTCGAAGTATAAAGGCCGTGAGGGCGGTGAGAGCATTTTCTTTGAAAGTACAACAAAAAATAACCTGTCTTTGATTGAATCATTCACAAGCGAATACTCGACAATTTCCAGAGATGTCTCACCAGTAAGTGCTCACGATAACGAGCTCTAAAACTCACCTATGCTCTGTTTCTCCTTCGCAAAATCACGGGAAGAAAATGACACGATGGCACCATTCAGCCAATCACGTCCCCTGAATGCAGAGTGGCGGCCTAAAGGCTGCTCGAAACTCTGTAGGGCATTTGAGGTTTCGAGGTGCACATCACGGACACGTCCTCTCGAGTGGTCGTCTTTGTCTCATTTTGGTAACGTGGATACGCACCTGAAATCTGGGTACTCCTACAACTCTGATGAGGTTAATTGATTAATTGGTTGAGTGATTGACGGGCTGATTTTGACAGTGTACGCCGGCTCCCATGTACTTAAATACGGGTGATGGAGGCTCAGTTACACGTTCAGATCTCTACGTTCAGAAGTAAGAGAAAGCGAGGGGAAGTTACCTTATGAGCACCAAATCGTGTGTTGGATTCCTTCCTTGGCAAAAAATAAACAGATTAGGATCAACGTTAGCATGGAAACACGATGCTACATTGATAAAGCTTCCGAGGTGTGTGCCCCAAATGATTGAATGTGCTCTCACCATTCGGATGTGATAAATTCAAAAGCAGCTTTATAAAAAGAAAGAGATAAGTAAGTAGCCGAGAATTATTTTCTTATCTTTTCATAATTAAAAAAATTACCCTAGGTATCATTAGCAGTCAAGTATATTATGAACTCTGTTTCACTTTGGTAGCATAGATACCTGGAATATGCTGAAACATTTGTTCCACCTTTGTAGCATAGATACCTGAAATATGATGAAACATTTGTTCCACCTTAATCGCATAGATACCTGAAATATGATGAAATATGTGTGCCACTTTTATAGCATAGAAACCTGAAATTTGATGAAATATGTGTGCCACTTTTGTAGCATAGATACCTGAAATATGATGAAACATTTGTTCCCCTTTTGTAGCATAGATACCCGATATATGTTAACAATTTTGCCTCATTTGCTGCACGGATTCTTGAACAATGATGAAAACTATGTTCCATTCGTGCAACAGAGGTACCGGAAATACATAACAAACTTTCGACGAGTTTTCTCCTGACGCATGGCCCGGTGTGCACATGTCTGAGGCGCGTCGCTGACACAACACATGTTTTGCTATTACAACACCCCATTCAGCGTTGCATTGAACAACGCCGTAACAGACGTCAATGGCATCCCTGCAGTCATGTAATGAGTGAATGAAAGCGTGTCTGTCTTCTCCCCGCTTCGGCACGCACGGCGGTCTCGCTTTCACCGTTCCAGGACCCAACAAAAATATGAATCACCTCTATGGGACGCCGGTGCATGGCTCCCATGCATGCATCTTCGGCGGGCAGGCGAGAGAGAGTCTTGTCCTCACGGACTGCAGTCAGGATACGGGATGCCTCCACGAAAATCCATGCGTCGACTTTATAACCTTTGACGTACGGCACGTCGGATGCAGTTCGCTTACTTGTAGCGTATCTGATACAGCTCCCTAAAGGCTTACCGTCTTTCTGTCAGAATTTCCTAAGAATTTGTTTTGTTAACCGTTAAAAAAATTGGTGCATTGAAGGATTAAATATGAAAGATTTTGTGTATCCATGATACAGCAATTATCGCTGGCATTGAGATTTCTATTATGTCTATCGTACTAGAACTATTTCATAATTCTTCGGTATCATAGATGTATCCACGATAAAATTATTATTATTATTTTAAGTCGATACACACGTTTTACGAAGACGGTGTGAGTGTAGTGCATGATGTTTATAAGACGTATCTGTTGCATTGCCTGCGGTTATCTGTGATACCGACTGCACAGAGTATGAGAGATACATTCATATTCCAATTGGCATCTGTGATACAGACTGTGCCGAGCATTTATGTTGCACAGTGTAGAAGACACTCGTATGTAATACTGACTATTAGTAGTATCTATGATACACAATGCAGGCAATGTGCAACTACGATACAAACTGTGTAAAGTCTCCCATGCCGACACCAAATGTATCTATTATGCGAAATGCATGGGGTATCTGTGATACGGACAATTGAAATAATTTTGATGTAGACTCCATGTATTATAGCTTCTGGTATACTGTAAGTTACAGAGGCTACGTCACATATCAATGCAGCTTCTTACACTGAACGTATCATAGTTTTAAGAATTGATCCCAAATAAATACTTCAAAATTGGAAAAATATATATTTAGCCCTTTCTTCCCTCGCCATGCTCAGAGAGGCATATTTGTATTAACCGCCTAAAGTCAAGGCGTTTCTTTTTCAACCATGAAACCTTTACGTTCACTCTAATTTTTTTCCAAAACAGAAGTCAAATTCTTAAAACCCGATCCCAAATTTGACATAGGCTTTAGATTTTACAGGCTCGAGCCTAACTCATTCCCTTCTGCTTTTCGACTATCAGGAGTGCCAATTACCATTTGAATTGTGCAAAAAATTATTTAGTTTGATATGAGGCACGATAGATCCAAAGAACAAAGTGAAGTGCCCCACGTGCGTACATGGCATCTAGAGCACCGACGAACACCAGCTATTACCTAGAAAAAACGAACCAGCTATTACCTGCGTGTCATGCGCCGGTCACAAAACTCACACATGAATGTTTGTCATGAAAACGTCATGACATATTTCTCTGAGTCACGCAACACACTAACTCAATGCAAGCGTGCCAACAGCGACACAATTGACGAAAGTCTACGGTGTTTCAACCGAAAGTTTCACTTACTCTGACCACGCGAGAATTCTGCAGAAAGGTTCATAATAGATGCAAATATTTCAATGTAAGCAACGGATACGGTAAAGCTTCCGGGCCAATTGCTGCCAGACTGAATATTGCAGCGCTTACCTACATATCGATGCGGCTTTTGTCATACTCGCGGAGTAATGCAACTTTGAATTTATGCATGGGACTCGTGCATAAAATTACCCGCAAAATCTCGAGGTTGCATTATAAAATTTAAAAAATCCGTTGTCATTTCAACCTGCAATGAGCAGTAAGGCGTGGGAAACATGGCACGGCTATCTCGTGCGTGGCCCAGAGAGTTATTTCTCTCATGCAAATTTCCACATGGAAAATTGCAAGCACAACAAAAATTCAATTAAAATATTCAGAATCCCTAGGACGGAAAACTTGTGCTATCGAATGCACCGGAGTCCGAGGGAGCCCTGTAAAATACGAGACTGTTCCACTATAAAAGAGCTCGCAATTAATGACTTAGAGCCCGACTCCATGGAGAACTGAGGTGGCCATGATTTCTAATGAACAAACCACTTGTGAGTCCCTAGTTGTCTGCTGAGCCCTTCTCCAGTGAGGTCGAGCTCACTCATTTTCCCCTAGTTTTAATCTCTCAACTTTGAAGGGAAGGGCAAGCACGCGAAATTTTTGATTTGAAATAAAAAAGCTTGAAACAAGTTTTCTCGTTTTTCCTGGACCCCTCCTGGCAAAAACCGACCATCTCCGAGCGTGCTCATCCACCTGGAGAAAGTGTGAAAATCTCATGAATAGAGAGTGCCCGCTCGTCAAAAACCTATGCTAATTTGTTCCCGGCCAGGCAGTCGCCACGCTGTGCGAAGCGAAATGGTCAATTGAGGACACTTATAATGACGCGCTGCTAAAGAGGCCTGCATGCGATCAGTCAAAGTCTGAAAACAGTGTCGTGAAACACCTGAATATGGGCATCGAATGTTAACTTTGAATTCAATTCTGGAGTCAAGAAGGAAGTGAAATGAATGCACAGTCTTTTGCCGTCTGACCTGACTCCATATTTGCGATCAAAGTTATTTTGTCCTTAAAGAATTAAAGCCTTTAGCCTCATTGTGAGCGCTTTGCCTCGCCACGTTAAAACAGGAAAGCTGCTTTCTCCAGTTCCGGTTTCTACCCTGATGAGGACCACCACAACGGTCGTTGGCGGCAGGAAGATCGCGTCTCAGGACCGAGGCTCCCACGCTTGGGAGCCAAATCAGCGGCACTGCGGCGCGTGCGGTGCCAGCAGTTGGCCCGCTGATTGGCAGGGAAGTCAATCGCGGCACCGGAATTGCGTGCACCTGCTGCGGACCTTGAGAGAGCCAAGGAAAGCTTAGAGGGCTGCTCCTCATTAACTTCTAATGAGCGTTGTTAATTAGCCTTCCAATATATCGCTGGAGTGCACTCAAAGCCAGTTTTCCAAGTTTTTAGAGTTGAGTTATTATTGACGAGAAATTAGGGTATGTTTAGGGGGCTATCTCGAGTGAGCTCCTCAAACACACGACCTGTGAACGCACGCTGTGACTCAATTGAGTCCATTGGAGGGTTGTAGGTTAACATTCCAAGGTGAAACCAGTATCTGCATAAGACAGTGAGTGGGAAGTTTAAGCGGATGCTGCAAATTTAGACTCAATAATGAAGAGATAAACTTACTGCAGTGAGCACAGAGACACAAGCATAACTCACGAGCTCTACCTACTTTTACCTGTAGCCTCCTAGCTTTACTAGTTCACTAACTTCAGCTTCGAGTAGCCCCCAGCTATACTAGCACACATACCAGATTTAGGTCCTAAGAATGCCCGATCTACTGATGCCTGAGCTGTAGTTGCTGCAAGCACAATTTGGCTACTGCACACTACACAATGGGCACAATTTGTTACTGTACACTACATATATGGCACATTTTCGATGCTGTACACTACAAAATCCGCACACTTTTGCTACTGTACACCACACGATTTGTACAATTTTGCTACGCTACCGTGCACGACACAATTGCCACAATTTCGCTACTGAGTACGGCAAAGTTGGCACAATTTCGCTACAGTGCGCGACACAATTGGCACAATTTCGCTACTGTACACGACACAATTGGCACAATTTCGCTACTGTACACGACACAATTGGGCCAATCTCTCGACTCAAGAATGACATCAGAGAAGTTTACGGTTCCGAAACCCTCACAGCGGAGCTGCGAGACGCGGGCTGCTGTAGAGGAGCCCGTGCCCACGGCGGTGCGCGCAGAGCGAAAGAGGCTCGTGGTTGTCGTCTCAGTCTAACTTTTGCTGCCCTTCCATCGATACATTTATACAACAAGTGATGACCATGCCTGGGAGTCAACAATTATGTATAATTATAGGTGCCCTGCGAAAGAGTTGGACTGGGTTCTACGTACCGAGCGATGTGAGGGCCTGCGCCTGACTTGGCCGATTTTTAAATAGTAAAAAATAGTTAACGCTCTCCAACGAGGAAAAGAAAAGTCAAAGTCACCACGACCATACTGAAAAAAAGTGTTCCAGCCTTATAAAAGTCCATCATCAGTGTTCTGAAATGGAAACCAAATGCTTAAGTAGTTTTTTAGTAAAATCGTAGGTACTTAGGCTCTTCTTTTCAGCCTTAAAATTAGACATCCTATCAACCATCCCATCTTCATTGGTAAAAGCAACTAATCTATCTTGCAACAGATTGGACATCGAATGTATGGATAAGACTTTCGATCACAACACAATTCTACAGATTTAAGTAGGCAACATGATTAAAATATTGTAGTCTTCATTGAGTGTGCAGCACGTCATCTGTTGAACATAGAAAAGAGTTCGACACGGACTTAACGAACTTAACACGGCAGTAAAGTGTGCTCAGACATGGGTGTGAGAGCTGAGGCGCCTCACACTGGCGGGGCTTAACTTATGCAGTGATAAGTTGTGGCATAGGAAGTACACTTGGGCCAAGCGCCTGATCTCGTTTAAATATTACACGTGGAAGTAGAGCTCGTAATAGTAATGGGTGAAGAATTGTAAAGCTTTGTCCAAATCCCTGCGACTTCAACCAATCCTTGATCTCCGTCCTGTATCTGCAGGGGCCAACGCTCAATTCGTGTTGAAAGAAATAGCCAGTCTTCAGGGAGCGTATCACCAGTCTTCAGGGAGCGTACCACCAGTCTTCAGGGAGCGTACCACCAGTCTTCAGGCACCATATCACCAGTGTTCAGGGACCAAGCTTCAGGGACCAAAGCTCAACTCGCGTTTACAGAAGTCAGAAGCGTTTTCCAGACGAGGTTCCAAAGACGTATATACTCGTACATCAGCCTTGTTAAGCGGCTCTCTAAGCCTCAAGCGATGCAGACAGTGTTCAAGGAGAACATGTGTTTGTATATCTCTATGGATCAATTTGGAGCTCACTAACGAAGGCTCAAACAGCATACAGAGAGAAAGGGGCATCACTCTGACATGCTCTGCACGTCCCAGAGTTACGATGTGCCCAGGTTTAAGGCATTTATTTACAGCGCGCAGGGAAATTTTCCAGCGCTCGTATCATGGCGGAACTTGCACGCAGAAGCTGCAAGGCGACGGTGAGCCGGAGGTGGTGATTATATGTTTGCATGTTCTCGGGTCAAGTCTTTCTCTCGCTAACATCGCTTGGCAAATACTAATTGCAGCCAGAATGGACACTGAAGCGGTGAAACTGAGCCGTGCATAATGAGCGTGTTGGGGGTGAGAAAGTATGCGGAGTCTCGTAAACCTGAAGGAACTTATGCGAATGGCTGCATGCAGACACGAGTTCCAGCTATGGAGATGGGCATGGGCTAGAAATTTTACGTGGTCTTGCTAGGGAGATCTGATGTGGACCTCGAGTGTCCCTGCTGGCATGATTATACAATTATAATACCATTCATCATAGGTATAATAATATCCAAATGATAGAATTAAAGTTTAAAATATAGAAATATGTTTTAATACGATGTACATGACACATTGATTATTTTATCTAATCATACATTTATTATATTATAGAGATAATTCACCCCAGGTCGCCACACCCGCACGAGCACCAGAGGACGGAGGACAGCCTGCAGTAGGGTGAGGCGGGGCAGAAAGGTTCCGGAATAAGGTTCCGGAGTACAAAAGACTTCAGAATAAGATTCCGGAGTACTGAGGCCTTACTCCCTCGTCTACTGATAAAGCCAGTGTGCTTGTGTGTGTTATATATTACATATGTGAAGTGGACCTCTGATACATCACAGGCCACTACACACAACTGCCCTGTAAACTTTCCCTCAGTGAGGACAAGTTCAGTCCCTCGATCACTAAACATGACCAGATGACGCTCACCACAGCACAGCCGCCCCCACTCAGCAGCGGGGCATGCAAGGGAACTTCGACGCACCTGTGGTACCGATCTCCCGAGTCGCTCCTCACGTCTACGATTTATGAATGAATGGAGGTTTGTAAGCTCAGTGTAGCCTATAATGGGAGGGCTGTGAGTGATGGATGTGTGTGCTGGATGAATGTGCTGAATATGTGTGTTGGATGTGTGTGTGTACAGGATGGGCCCATCGGATGTGTACTGAATTTGGGTACTCGGTGTGTGCACTGGGTGTTTGAACTGGGTGCATGTTTTGGATGTTTGTCTTAGGTGAATGTTCTAATGAATATTCCGGATGTTCGTAGTGGATGTTTTTACTGGGCTCTGTTGGATACGAGTCCTGGGTCAGGTATGTTTTTACTGGGCTCTATTGGATGTGAGTGCTCGGTCAGGTATGTTTTACTGGGCTCTATTGGATATGAGTGCTGGGTCAGGTATGTTTTTACTGTGGTCTATCAGATATGAGTGCTGGGTCAGGTATGAACTGGGTGTATGTACTGGATGTGCACGTTGATGTGTTGTCAAGGCTCGTATGAACTTATTTCAAATAATAGCTCCCCGAACCCTGGCACTCTGCTCAAGGCCCGTCCAGACTATCAATCTTCGGAGCGAATTTCTTGTTTTCAACTCTCCGTCAACACGAACACACCTCGCGCTGGCAGATTTCGGTTTGTTTGTGTCTTCCAGCACGTTGGAAAACTCCGAACATAAGCTTTCGGAGGAACTGCGAACAGTCGCTTGTCTATGTAGTTTTTGTGTTACTGAATGTAAATTACGTGGGAAACGATTATTTGGGTAATTTATTCATTTGATAATAGCTTAATATAGTCAAATGAGCCTATTTATAGTAAGAATTACTTAATTTAACATAAATAGTAGCCGGCAGCTGCATAAATAGTTGCTGGTAACCTTAAGGTATAACATTAGAAGATCGACGGCTTCAGATTTTTCGAATACGAGTAAAAACGTTATTACTTATAAAAAATTACACTTGCATGATTAACAACTGCCAAGAAATAAAATTAAAACACTAGCATACACCAAATTTGTACACATATTCAAGGAGCAGTGTAGTTTGTCTACATTTTGCACTCGCACAACTTCATGCGGCCGGAAGCACAGTCTGGACACGATTCAGAAGCGTTTGTGTTTTGTTTGCGTTTTAGCGTGTTCTTGATTAACGAAGAGTTTGGTAGTGTTGACGCAGCTTTACCCTGCCGCGATGGACGGCGTCAGGGCGCGCCGCTGAGCCCCAACCTGCCGCTCAGCAAAGGGAAAGCAGAGCATTGCAGGCGCAGCCCGCCAATTTTGGTGCTAATCAACGCTAGCCCATTGCACCAAAATTTTATTTTTGTACTGTCCTCGGCGGAAAACTATAATTCCCCATATCTTTTGAACGAGACAAAATGGCGAAAATCAATTTTAATGACAAAACTTAATTTTTGTGTTCAGATCAATGAATTTCCAAATTTGCCTTTCATCAATAAAATTCAAGGAATGAATATGACGGGAGTAAAATACGAAGGTAAAGTTTCATAGGACTAATAGACATTTTTCACGCTGTCGCAACAAAAAGAGTTGGGGAATAACACTCGATTGTCGAGGACAAAAAGCATGCGACATATATTACCATTGATGATTTGTCACCTGAGGTTATGCAGCGCTAAGGGTTGATGGTAGATAATGGTTAGTGTGGGTAGTAGTAGTAGTGGTAGTGGTGGTGGTAGTAGTGGTAGTAGTAGTGGTAACGATGGCAGTAGCAGTAGAGGGGTAGAAGTAGTAGCAGTACAGATATATGTGCATGTATAGCACCACTTCAGTGACTTGGGTTATCTCGCACCGAAAAGGAAGGGACCATTTAACACGGACTGTAAAAAAGATGAAATCGGTGCACAAGGCGAGTTCCCACACAGGATCCCCAGCGTGCCGAAACAGAAAGTAGTACACCATCACCCGGGAAAGCGAATGCCTTCAGTGAGCCCTCGAAAGAGGGAGATATGGCACCATCGCAGCGCTGTGCTGTGACGCGGAGCCTTTCAACACAACAAAGAGGACAATGACGCTCGAGAACGGTGTCTCCATGGAATGCATCTTAGAGTGTCCGTTAATCTGGAGGTTATTCACATTTGTGATAACTGCTCTGTATTTCTTATTGGGAACTTATAGCGAAAAATTGGGGCCGCCCATGGCTCGTTACGAGCAGGAATTAAAAGCTTCAGCAGGACTTCACTTTTTACTGCCCGAGCTTTCGCTCTCTCCTCCCGCCGTGTACGTATTTACAGGAACGCCTCGCGAACACACATATGTAAGACACATTAGGTGCACACGCGTATCTATGCTACGGGTTACCCCAATTTCTGAGTGAAATTCTTTAAATTAGCAGGATTTTATAGACAACATCTTACCATTTTTTTCACTCGTTAATGCATGGTTTTCCGTATAATTTTATCTAGCTGAAACTTTTAATTTCTTCTCACTTTTAAAAACAGTGTACTAGCGTGCGGTTAGTTGCAAAGGTGACGTTGTGTGTTAATGGAGGTTTAATTATAATAATTTATACTAAGGTGTCTACCGTGCTTGTGTGTGTGTGTGTGTGAGTGGGTCGTAGAGCAAGGCAACCGTTAAACACAGGCCATGATATACCATCAAATGAAAAAAATTAAAACGAAATAACGCATTGTTTCAAAAATAACATCTCCATATGCCAAATACTAGCTTGAACCAAATCTCCCACGCTCGTTTTCAAATCTCGTTTTCTTAAAGAAACGAGTTGTGTACAACCGCTCGAAAGCTTGGAAAATAAGTAATATTCTAAGAAGAAGCTCCTCAATTCATCCATAAGAACATCACCTGGTAATTCATCATTTGAAGAATTAGCCAAGTGGGAAGTAAGCCTTGCTTCGTCTAATTTCCTGGCTTCGTCGGAAAGGAAGATCATGTATGTCTGACAATTCTCCCTCGATCAGGTGCCCTGACAGTATCTATAAGCCCAATAGGTCGAATGTGTCCCGACTTGATTGAATGTGTCGTGATATATGTACAAATACATATGTAGTGAAGATATGTAGATGTGATATGTAGATGTGATGTGAAAATATATGAAGATGTGACTACATATATTTAGCATTTTGTTTTTATTTTTATGTGACATTTGTTCATTTTTGATAAAATTAAGTATTATGGACTTCATTTCATACCGGAAGACTTTGTTTGATTACATTGAT
>VOMN01004207.1:0-12816 GCA_014899125.1 Orchestia grillus
AAAATGGTATAGCACCAAAATGGTGTAGCGCCAAAATGGTATAGCGCCAAAATGGTACAGCACCAAAATGGTATGGCGATAAAATGGTATGACGCCAAAATGGAATGGCACCAAAATGGTATAGCGCCAAGATGGTATAGCGCCAAGATGGTATAGCGCCAAGATGGTATAGCGCCAAAATGGTATAGCGCCAAAATGGAACACCGCCAAAATGATATAGCGTCAAAATACTGCACGACTGATGTATAGCGCTGAGAAGAATTTCGACCCCAAAATATTGCCTCTGTGAGAAGTTCGTCGTTCATTTGTACGGAAAATATCACATTCAGATAAATCCTACTTTTATGTGAGAGAAGTAGAGTTCAATTCATTTGGCATGCTAGGTGCGGCATTTCTCAAACTATATGAATTAACATTTCACAGTTAACATTTCTTTTCGCTCCAAATGTTGTCTGAATTTTATTTTAAAACTTACCCAATTCAATTTTCGCTTCAAAGCTCATGCAACTACAAGGCTTAATACGGAAATAACCTTGGTAGAAATGCAGCTTTCGTGAAGGCATTGCGGTCTTGCAACGGTCATTAAATGATCTAAACTCAACTGCACGGAGCTTACAGCAGAGGGCCCGTATCCGCGAATAGGAAATAGTCTTCAGTCGATCAGAAATTTGGGACGACTTAAATACCGTCGCGATGCAGGCACAAGCGTGAACTGCTATCTATGGCCTCAAAAAAGTCGTTTAAACAACTCAAAAAAAATTTAAAACTATGTTAAATTAGAGACTCGTGAACTGCGGCGCTTCACTGTAGAGTGCATTTACGTAGAAATACTTTGAGTTCGTTCTTTGATGGCCGGTAATATACACAGTGCCCCAAAACTCAAAGAGTTTTTAGTCGTAGAAAAAAATGGATTTATGTGGTCGGGATAATAAAACTAGACTTATTCAGATTACAATGTCTATTTTTAATGATTTTTCCTCCAGGACTGTCACCCTTCCGTATTGAACAATCATGCGCTCTTAGGACAATTTATCATATATTACTTCATACAGCACTGTGGGTATCATGTTCAAAGTGGACATACAATTAAGCAAAGCACTATATCAATTAAGCAAAGCACTAGGCAGATATTATTTGAACCTTACTCGGCCTTGTATAATATTACAGTACGCCCCGCACAGCGCGCCAGATCGCTTTAAAGCCAACAATTCACCGCCCTACAGTCCTCCTCTGCCTAGAACGGAAGGAGTTAGAGCAAGCATCAACTAGTACAGAGAATATTTGTGTTGTAAAAATCAAATAAGGTGTGTTTCAAAAAGCAAATGATTAAGAAGTTAGAGAGGTTGTTTGCTAGTGCCACGATAGGAAAGCCATTTTACTTGAAATAGCTTAACTCGTTCACTGCCTCAGGTGCGTTGAGCGCGATTTTGCTTCATTCATTTCAAATGTTATTTAGCTGTGTCTAATTGCTATCGTTCGCTATTGCCTCTAACGCACATGTGCATTTGCGTTGTATATGTATGGGCTGTAGGATTTCAATTTTATGAAGTCAGGTAATTTCAGGAATTTGCAATTTAGATGCCTAATAAAAAATTAAGATGCTTTGGGAAAATGAAAATAATACTCACGGTGGTAGCGAATACGTTAGGAAACATGCTATGTACAGGGTGGCGTGAGCCAACTCACAGGAATTAAAAAATGAATAAAAAACCGAAGAAATTTTCAGATTCAAATTTAAAACTTTTCGTTTACAACAATTATTTTAGGAAAAAGACGATGATTCAATAAGTTTATTGTGACTATGATAAATTCAAGAAATAATTGTAACCATTAAACTGTGGAACAGTAATACTTGGTATAGATTGCAGCGTTTAAGTAATTCAGACTATGTAGCACTGAAAGGGAAGGGACCATTTAGTACGAACTGTAGAAAATGGGGAATCTATGCACGAGCCGGGTTCCCCCTCACAAGATACCCTGCGTATAGAAACAACAAGGTAGGAATGAAAAAGGAGAAAATATAAAAAAAGAGATAGTAAAGAAGCTGTGAAAATTAAAAGATGTAAAGCGAGCATAAAAGACTGAAGCCCCGAATGCCTATCCATAGCTGAGATAACAGTGCCCGCCTGGGGTTGCCGTTCCCTATGGCATACGATATATGTACAAACCTAACCAACCTAACCCTATTGCTTATCCTATGGCCCAAGAGGGGCTTTAAAACATGAGCAAAGATTCAATTTTATAGACTTAGTGACTATTGAATAAAAGGACGAGGGCTTAATTTGATTCAAGAGGTAGAGCATCACTTTGTATACACTTCAATCGAATTCAGTTTAAAAACTTTAAAGAATGAAATTTCAGCACACTGACTACGTATCCCGTGATCTGACCCATGAGTACACCGATTGAAGAATTCATTCTACTCTAACGTAATGGTTTGCTTGCGTGTTGACACTCGTATGTTACCTGCGTTTAAAGAGAGCCCTCATATTTGAATATTAAAACGACTAAAACCATTAATCCGAGTAAAGAGAGAGAGCAGACACGAGGGTAGCCTGTCTCACTTTAAAATGCGAAATTGTCTCTGGCTTCAAAGCTAACCTTGCTATGAAACAAACTAACTCAGAGAATATTTACACGTATAACTTACATCTAGACCAACACGTTAGGCAAATTTTCTTCGTCATTTTCGAACAACATGATGGACAAAATATTTGGTGCCTGACAGACACGCAGATCACGTCCCGGAAATAAATGCAACTGAAATTTCTTGTGCAGGTTCAATGCAATTGCATAATGTAAATTTAAAGTACAAACTCTAATTTTATTACAAGACGGAATCATGAAAAGAGAATTTTTAGTAAGCTTTGGTAGCGTCGTAATATCGTTGTCTTCACCAGCGCTGCTGAGCCAGAGTTCTAAGGAGCTCTCGTACGTGAAGCAGAGGTTCCTGGAGGTCGCGCGAGAACTGGTAGATAAGCTAATGCACTTCTAAATTTCTCTGCAATTGTATTTAAGCAATTTTACTAAATACGCTCAAAATATTCTTGGTTATTGTGATGATGTAATTTAGACATCATCATATCTAACCTATTTTGTTATTAAACGCAAGGGCTACGCAAGGGTAAAAGCCTGAGGAACTCTGCGTTAGAGCAAGTCATGAAGCTTTCTTTTTATCTTTAACTCGGCTCTAAAAGTTACTTTATTAAGTCTTTATATTCAATGTAAGGATTTATTACTCACGTTATGGCTTTACTGCTCCAGACGAGCTTCTTCAGTAAATATTTCAATTTAATTGGAAGATATTACACAGGCTTAATGGGTCTTAGCTCCATAGTACATGACCCAATCTAAAGCCTTTAAGAACGTTGAGCCCTTCCAAGAAAGGAAAAGGTGCTTGTGGCACTATTCTATAGAAAATACTTAAATTTAGAGATGTGGAGAGAGTTAAATGTCTTGGTTCAATAATTTTCACTTCCGTTGATTTCCATGAGTTCTATTGGAATAGTTTCAATATTGGTTCATTTTCTCGTGAGACGGAACGACTGAACGAATAGTTTTAATAGTTTTAATGTTGGTTCATTTTCTAATGAGAAGGAACGACTGGACTACCCAGTCTCATCACTGGAATGGCTGTATAAACTGTATTAATAAATGTGATTGATATTGGTTGCTATGTTATTACTGACAGTTATTGTTGGGAGTACAAAACTCTGACAGCCTGTACGCCACAGCCGCCGTTCTGATGCGCCACACAGGATGGCCGCCCACGCGCCTCGCCAAAACATTCAGTAACACGGAATCACTTCAGTAGTTTACAGCATCCCTTCAGTAACTCTAAATTTCCATCACATTGCAGCACACAAAATGATCCTGCCCTCAACATTTTAGGAACGAAAGCCATGCTTTAAACCCCTTTATCACTGTCCGCAAAATTTGAAGGTAAACTCCGCACTACAATATATATATTCATTTTTATCCAGTTACTGAAAAATTTGCACAGAATTACAAGTATTTTGTTTGCATAATTTCACTTCAATACTATTTCCTAAAGTAAGTAAACGATTTTTAATCATTTTAAGCTTTTAACGGTTACCCGGGCCTTATCAGCGCTGGCGCTTCTTATCAGTGCCATAAATCAAGAGGTCGTTGGCTCTCACGCGCTGCGTAGGGTCGTAACTGCCCGAAGGTCACGACTCTGCTGCACTCAAAATTTACGCTAAAAAGCCTGCCAATTTCGTTATTTAGCCTTGCCCAAATATCTATTTCGGTTAATTTGAAAAATATGTTACCTTTTTGAGCTCAAAACGTTCCTCACACAAAACGTATGCCTTCTTGTATAGCTCAATCGAACAGTGAAGCTCAAACCTACTTCTAGACTATTGATATTTAATTAGAATGGAGCTCACGTACGAGAAAATGAGTTCAAAAACAAACAGACTGTTTGAAAAATGCACATCCATCTGCGCAACTCAAAGTAATTTAGTAGGGGATGTTTAATCGAACACACACAAAAATGATTCTTTATATCTGTAAAATCATTTTGAAAACGCCCAACATATTAGTGGTAGTAGTAATACGGACATCAGCGCTTCAGTAACTCGGACTATCTCGCACCGAAAGGGAAAGGACCATTTAGTGAGGACTTTGGAGAATGGGAAATCAATACACAAGTGTGTTCCCAGTCGGGATTAGATGCGCATAGAAATGGCAAGTTAAGAAAAAAAGATTAGAATAATCAGACAAGAAGTATGACAATGGAAAGACGCAGAGTGAGCATGAAAGATGAAAGTCCCGAAGGCCTAGCTAGAAATGAGAAAACCTAACAGCGTTCTCTAGACGCCAGTGCCCAGAGTATTAGATAGACAAACTCAACTAACACAACTCTATTGCCTATGGCTTATCCTATAAACTATTCTATGCCCCTGAAGGACCAACGTATTGGCAAGAAATTGCACCATTGATAAAAAGATTACAAAAATACGGTCGGAAACCAAAACCACCTTAAATCGCAAAAACCGTCCATAACCACGATTGTTTCTGGCTGCGGCATGCAAAATTTTTGATATTGGGGCGAATGTTCAAGTAAATTTGTAAATAGATTTGCAATTATCGGGACCTTTCGTAAAACTGATCAGTGCATCGACATCTCAGAAGCGGAGACAGCAGCAGGCAACGGAACTAACACAGCCCCTCAGTCACACGGAGGCAGCAGCAGGCAACGGAACTAACACAGCCCCTCAGTCACACGGAGGCAGCAGCAGGCAACAGAACTAACACAGCCCCTCAGTCACACGGAGGCAACAGCAGGCAACAGAACTAACACAGCCCCTCAGTCACATGGAAGCCCCTGACGCCGACTTCGACTTCTGCGTCAGCAGGGTTGGGTTCCACAGTCAACACGACCATGAAGGCGTTCCTGATGGGGGCGAAGGTGACTTTGGTGACCTGCCAGCCCTGCTCCTCGGGCACGGACACACGGTCTAGGTCCTCCTGCAGCAGGACCTGCCCCAAGGGCCACACCGAGACCTGTGGAGCACAGGGCGTCATGTCAAGATGTGCACTCACATGGGCTACGCGGTCGTTGGTGGGTCCTGCATCACATTCTGTGAAGAGAGTTCCCGTATTTTCCGCATTCACATGAAATCAGACGGAAAAAAAACGTAAAATTCCAGTTACCGACGAAAGCGGGTAACTTTAGGACGAGTTTTCTAGGCCAAAGTCGAAAAATTTAAGTACGTTCAATAACGAGTTCATTTTCTTAGCCACGGAAAATCACCAGAAAAATTTTATTCGTAAGTATTTCCATTTGATTTCCATTCACTACGTGACGTAAGCCTTCCTCGATCGTAATGTGACTGAAGAGTCACTCACGACAACACCACTCACTACACCACTCACAACAACACCACTCACAACACCACTCACAACACCACTCACGGCGACTCGAGGAAGAGGTCGGCCGGCCCCCCCAAACCGATATGAAAGGCTGACGCAGGCAGCGCTGGACCGGGGCGGGGGCAGGGCCTGCCCCAGCACCAGCTGCCCCCCCTCTCGCGGACCCAAAACGCTGCGGATCTCTGCCGAAGTTTTATTGTACAGGACAGGGTTTGGGTGTTCCATGAGAAGCACCGAATTTGAAAACTGAATAATTGAAATAAATTTTGATAAACGGGGTATTTTTTGAATATTTCTTATTGGTTATAGTTCCCGTTGAATTTTATGGAACATTATTCGCCGTTTCTTTATCGGCGCTTAGTCTGCATATGCATATGTGCTCCTCGGAAATTCATTTTCGGTACCCCTTACGGAACATGCCCTAGAAAATTTTGTTCATTTAGAAATGAAAGATATGCGAGGAACTCAGATAAAATCGATATTATTTAGTTTTTTAAATTTGTATGGGAGGATAGAGGGAAAAGGAGTCCGACATACAAAGAGCTGTATGAAATTATCACAGAGATGTTCAACTGCGGTTGCGATACTACAAAATTAACACTTTATAGGATTCACAAACGCTAAAATTTCAGTAACATTCCATCGGATTTTCTTTTCACAATCAACATGATTCCTTAAAACAGCAATGGCCAAGTGCAGGGGGACTAAAAAAATCACGGTCAGTTCCCTTCTTGTTTGCTTTGATTTTGGGGCCCATTGTTGGGGGTTACCTCGTATTTCATTGCCATTCATAACCCACTTACGGCTCACCATTATGACCCACTGTCGCCCCGTGGGTCCAGTTGCCCGCCAGAGCCACGACAGGACATGGCGCGGTGGCGTCCTGACATGAGAGCAGCATCTCCTCTGCCCTGGTGAGGGCTGTGCTGTCTCGAACTGCAGCGAAATTCAACTTCGAGGAACCAGTACTGCCCGAAACTGAAGCGAAGCCCGACCTCTTGGAACCAAAACCGTCAGGAACTGCAGCCTCATCCAGCTTCAAGGAATCAGGACTGCTGCTCGTCTCGCCGCCGTCTGTGACGCTGAGAGACGGATTGTTGTCCGCTTCCATGACGGTTTGCGGGTCCAGCAGTTCCGGGCCGTCGAGCGCTTGCAGCGCGGGGGGTTTCGTTGATCTGACTCTCCTGGGTCGAGTTTCTAGAAGATACGGATGTTTTTTCATGAGCAGACACTCGTGAATAATTCGCAGAAGTTATGCGGGACAGTGCTGGTTTTAACACTACAGACTAATAATAAAGTGTAATTCCTTTGTCCTCTGTACAAAGGTTTCACCTTTACGAGCACTTGGAAATTTCAAAAACTATTAGACATCGTGTGCAACAAATTCAAGCGCGACACTGTAACAACCCTACGTTATTTTACCCGCAGAATTTCGCTCTGGCATTTCGGTCACAAGCATTTTAATTATTTTCAATATGCGGAAAAAGTGACACAGCAACTCACTGGTGTCAGCTCCAGCGGCTGCCATCAAGCCGCTGTTGCTCAGTTGGCGCAAGGTGCCCATGTTCGACCTGCCGAAGACGTCAACAGTTTAATAAATTCATCAAACATCGCGCAGTACTGATCGATTCCTAGGGGACCTCATACACACGGTGATAAGTAGAAACAGCATGAAAAGAAATATATTAATGAGGAAAAAACGAATATCAAATATTAAATAATATTTGAAGCGAAGGATGT
Source organism: Orchestia grillus (assembly GCA_014899125.1). Taxonomy (NCBI): domain Eukaryota; kingdom Metazoa; phylum Arthropoda; class Malacostraca; order Amphipoda; family Talitridae; genus Orchestia; species Orchestia grillus. Next base: position 7,639 of record VOMN01004207.1, read on the forward strand.
GAATGAATTCACCTTTTAAGAGGGTCAAGTCGAATCAAATTTGTATGCTATAATTTATCGTGAATGGTGTGTCTCACCCGTGTGAGTGGGCACCATTTATTTTCCACATTCAATATTATCTTCGAGTTATTTTTTGGCTGACGGTAATTATTTATAGTCACATACATACCATGAGTTCTGCATGTCCAAACTATTATTGTTAGCTGAAACGCACTTGACGATGTAATTTAATATAACACAATTCCCCGATGCGAACGTCAGTTTTGCTGAAGCCTGGATGAGAAAGCCCTTGATCAGTGGGTCAATCGTCGAGGCTTTGCGCCACTATGCCTGCCGTAAACTCGTGTTTTACTGAGCACGACTTCTTGCTTTTCTCACAGAGGCTGCACTTCCTGTTGCCTAAACTTTACCTACCTAAGGCGTCTACCAGCCTTACAGAAACGAATGAGATGACCTACATGTATATCCACGTGTCCAGAGACTATCTTATGACAATGAAATGAGCCAAATTGGCCCGATAAGTGAGTGGTGCTGATAAAAACGGACTTATTGTCAGTAATGGGCTGTGAGGGCTGTGGAACTCTACGATCTATTTGGGTAATTTTTCTATACAGTCCAACATGGCGCCTAATGATACCGCGCCTGCCACGAGACGGTTGGTGCAAGTCACCTAAACGCGTTGCCTGCGACGACACAATTTTTCCGAGGGTAAAACGACCCAACGGGGATCAAACCGCCTCCAACGTCTTATAACGCTAGAACTTAACACATAGTATCAGCGTGTCAGTAAGTGTGACATTCCGGTAGACTTATGATGTAGAGTTTTGGGCTTCTAAAATAAGTTGACACCGTAGACCAACACTCTAATTGACCATGTCAAAATGAGTTTGTGTGACAGTTCAAAACGATCGAAACCGAAAGATTCTCACCTGAAAAACACCAAAGGGTTACTTCCAGTTGGTAGAGTGCTGAGAACGTCTCTCACGCTGGCCAGAGAATCCGTTTTGATGATCTGAAATCGTTTAGATACACGTTAGAAGCTTTCATATTGACCACGACTATTTGCATAAAGGAATCCCAAATTTATCTTAACATACCACACATATATACAAATACCACACTACGTCTATATCTTGACAAATGTCTCACTTGTGAGTCCATGCCAACGTTGATTAGGAACTTATTCAGCGTGTCAGGCGACGGAAGAGCTTGCAAAATTCCAGGATCAACGACACTCGACGTCGAAGTCTGGCCAGATGTATTCACTGTCTCTCCTTGAACAGTTCGTTGTCCGGCTACCGATTGCTGTTGTTGCCCTCGTGTTTGTTGCCCACTTCGTTGCCGCTGACGTTGAAGGGCTAGAGTGGCTGGATGAGGTGGTAACTCAGCCAACGGGCTCCGACTTGTTGATTGTACGTCGCTGAATCTTTGGGTCTGCGTGTTACTCGGTGTCTGTGTATTGCTCGTTCTCTGTACGTTGATCGGCGTTTGTAAGATGTTCGACTTTGTCGTGGTAGGTGTCTGCAATGTGCTCAGTAGACGATCCACAGGAGGCGTCAATTCGATTGGGGTTGGTGCATTACCGTCTCTGACTGCCCCCAGCAGACGGAGCAAATCAGGAACTGTGAGCTGGCTGAGATCCAACAGGTTGAGGACTGATGCGAGTTGATTTGCCGTCGGTTGAGACTGAATCAACGCACGGCTTGAGCCTGTACCTTGGTTCACAGGTGATGTTCCGAATGAGGCGATGTTTTTTTCAATAGTTTGTCCTCCCTGAGTGCCCTTAGGGTCCGTGTTGGAGGCTGAGCCGTTGAAAAATTTAATCAGAGCTTCATAAAAACGAAGAGCATTTAATAAATCTTTATGTAGTTTGCCAATGTCATCCGCCTTTTGTGAAGAATTCGATACAGAAACAGATATAAAGTTGTATAAGATATTGATTAGAAAATATTCAAAACAATGTGATCGTAGTACGAAACATATCGAAAAATTTGGATAGCCAAACGATAACACGTCTTTGATCACTGAAGGGGAAAAATAGAATATCAAAGCGACAGTGTTGGTATTTAATTTTAATTCAGACTAACCTCGCGACAATGAGATTCACCAATTCATATAATTCAATTGCACCGAGAAACTTTTATGGCATTCACTCATGCATGTACGAGAAATGTTCGATTACCTCCGATTATACTGTATAAATAATGCAAACAACTAGTTTTCGAGTGAAATTACCTTCAGTATTTATTCCATACGCCAATACTATAGTGCCACCGGTGATGTTAAAGCTGTTATTCATGCAGAACGGCTCAAAAGTTATACGTACCAGTATTTTACAGATATTTTATGAGTTACTTACCATTATCGCTTTTACAGCCCAGACCTTTGTGGGCAAGCGTAGAAAGATTTTCGAGGGTAGTATCTTCCGTTAGAACTGTCAGTGGTTTCATTATCACGGTAAAGTGTGTTTCGTTGTTTAAATTACGAATTTTCATCGAATTTTCACCACTGTTATTGTCTGTCTGAGCAGTCAATGATTCTATCATCGTGGTAGAAAATGCTTCATCGTTTAAGTTACGCAACAAATTTCCACCGCTTTCATTGTCTGTCTGAGTAGTCAATGGTTCTGTCATCGCGGTAGGAAGTACTCCATCGCTTTCGTTACGAATGAGTTGACTGAAAGTTTGTTTGTGACTTCTGCCCTGCTTCAACATCTTGAATAAGTCCTGATTGTTGAAGAAAGGGAGCATCGCCCCGACGTTGGCCAGGTCCGAGGCGTTCAGGGCGGGCAGCAGCAGCTCGTTCCAGCGTAGTACTTCAGGTAGCGCTTCGTTCGTCGTCAAAATTGGATTTGGCGGAAACGTTGTTTGTATGCGAGGTGTGGTTGCAGACGTTGTTTCGGTAGTTGTGTGTTCTTTTCCATTCGAAGTTATATTCGCAGAAGTGCGCACGTTTGCATTAAGTTCGTAGTCAAAATCGTGGTCGTACGAGTAGTAGTCAGGGTACCAATTTTCAAGAGACTTCTCATCGCTATGATAATCAAAGTCATCAGTAAACATGTCTTCCTGAAAGACAGTATCTTGATATGCGTCGTCCATATAGTCTTCGCCAGATTTTAAACGTGATCGATAACGACTCCTGAGCCTTGGTAAACGCAGTTTTTCTTTCATTTCACGATTGTTCCGCGACAAACCAGTCGTAAGTTCCTTTTTAACATTGACAACTCTTCCACGGGCTTCTCGCTTTCTATTTTCATCGGTTTGACGTCTGAAATGCAGGAGTCGGTTCCGAAACCGACCGACAGGTTTTCTTTTTCTGCTAAACAATTTTCGAAGACGTCCTTTTCTGGGATGGTTACGTTGGGAGCGATTCCGCTGCCTGCTTACTTCCTCAACGTCAAAGGCAATTTTGTCGTCGTCAGAATTAGGAGGACTTTTGGTGTCAGCCTCGGCAGATAAATTTTGCATTTTGACGATCTCCTCGGATGTGATCTCCCGCCCAAGTAAGCGGTCGTCCTCTTTCGAGTTCGTCACAAAAAATCCGTTGCTTTCGTTTATAGTTCCTTGACCAGACTCAGGAGTGAACTCAATCAAAAGTTCGGATCGTCCAAAACTGTTGAAATTGACGTCAGTTTTAGGATCAGGGTAGAAAAGGATAACATCTTGAGCATCGTTGGCGTGCGATGTAAACCCAGGAATGGGTGTCGTCGCAGCGGTGAACGGTTGGAGAAAATTAGATGAACTAGATAATGGGATTTGACGGGCTGCTGAAGATCAGTGTCGGCCCGAAGGAGAGAAGGACGGGGTTAGTAGCAAGCTTTAGAATGGGTTATTGCAGCATGTTGAGGAATAAAATGGGTTATTGTTGCATTTGAGAGATGAAATTGGTCATTGTAGCATGTTGAGGTATGAAATGGGTTATTGCAGCATGTTGAGGTATGAAATGGGTTATTGCAGCATGTTGAGGTATGAAAACCATATGAGCTTCTTCATAGAATTTTACCGTGTTGGGTCAAGTCCATGTTGTGTAAATTGCGAGCTGGCAATTAGTTTCAAATGAGCCAAGCGTTTATCAAATTTGAATGATAACTCATGCACTTCATGATATTTTCGGTGTGATGATGAGCCTTATTCTCCAAGCTCCACATAGTCTGCTGTCTCCAGTGCCAAACATGGTGACAGTCCCGTACGAAAGTACGCTACATGGTGTACGGTGTCGATGAATTAGTGTTCTCATCGAGGGATAATTGCATCACTCAATCCATGTAAACAAAATATCAGATGGAAGCAAAAAAGAATTTCCATGAATTTTGTTCGTGGTCATTTAACTGGTGAAGCCCATTGAACAGCAATGAAGAGCGCGATAAAGCATGTTATCAAACAAACTGCAAGCTGCTGTTGCATCATTGTTCGCCGTGTTAGTCAAAAACATCAAAGCTGCCAAACATGAGCTCTGTTGTTCCATTCGACAGCATTCACTAATTCGCGAAACCTCTCGCGAAGCATTGTTATAGATAATAAATACATTCGTTAAAAGGTTTAGTAATCTCACTCATACATGGAAATAGAAGATAATACTATAACTTGATGGAAATTACCGCAATATGAGCTGGCAACTGGTGCTCCGCATTGTGTTCAGTTTTTAAAACAACCTACACTAAAAATGAAACCGAAGGGTTTTCAGCTCGAGAATAGGGAAATATTTTTAGTTAATGGCGCTCTCATTAGTAGTCATCGCATTTGCCGTAAATTCTTAGCGAACCAAGCTCAAAATTTCTGAAAGACAACTTTCGTTTACGTGTCTGCAACGTCGTAAATAAAATTGATATTTTTATTTCACACTGCATGTGTAGCATGATACTTTATACAATGTATAGTTAGTAAAACGAAGTTATCATGAAGTCAGTATTATATATTTGGTACTAACTTAGCTGAACATTTTCCTAAGAAATCATTCAATTTTGTAAGGCTTCTCTTAATTTATATGCGAGACCACCCTTCTTGGTTCATAACTGCAAATACTCACTTCATAATTTCCCTACTTAAATACCATCTCATCAGAGCTGAAGTTCAAAATTAATTTCCTCTGAATTTCGTGCAAGCTATCGTCGAAGCACCCCTTCTGAAGCAGAAGTAATAAAATCGGAAAGATTTCAGAGGTTTCCAGTTAGTCCACTGA
>VOMN01004213.1:0-38780 GCA_014899125.1 Orchestia grillus
TATGAAAAGCTGCCTCGTTGTCTACAACTAGACATCTGGGAAATCGCGCGGGTCGATTCAAAACACGTTGTCAAAATACCAGACGTCTTGGAAGATCTGCATCTGAAACATCAGTTGAATGACGATTTTATATGAATGGAATTATAGGTCCTTCTCGGCAGCGCGCGAAAATGACAATTTTGATAAGCCTGAGGGATTTCTGCGGCAGGAAACGTTGGGGTTGTCTTCAATTATTTCTCCGACATTAGCAATGTTGCCTTCATTTCCGAAAAATTTTAATCGTCCACTTCTGCCTTTATTTAAGTTAAGTACAGTGCCCACATGATTAAAGTTTTGTACTGTGTCGTGAATGGGTCTCTTTGAAGAAGACGTACTTTCGGGGAAAGTTTCTTCAAATCTTTTACCAATTTGTAACTTCTTGTTTCGATGTAAGAATTCACGACGAAAACTCGCTGGTTCTTTGTAAGCTTCATTTTGGCGGGCACAGTAAATCTGTTTTGAGTTAAATACGTGTACTTTTATGCATTATGGTACTAGTGAAACGGGAACCACTATTGAGAGGGTTCAGGTTTTTGTGGGAGACCCTGCATAAAGAAAATTTAGTCTCGCGTTACTTTCGCCAAACGAAGGAGAACATGACACTTTTTTAAAAACTTCAAAGAAGTGCAAAAACTCAAAGTTCAAAATTAATATTCACACCCGTTTCTAGCAATAATAGTTCAGCTTAATTCATTTTCTTTGATGGCATCAAGTAGCGAGATAAATTTTTCTCCCGTTCACACAAACCTGTCTCCAAGGAAGAGTTCCGTCCAGCGCCAGGAGCAGCCGTTACCCACTTTTGTCCGTCCCAACTGCAAGGGCCAATTATTCACGCTACAAGTACTGGATTGTGGCATCACCATCCAGTACACGCGCTTCAAACCTTCCAACCTGGAATTTCGTGCGAACGAGTTTTGCTGCTACAAAATATGCTCCACCCAGGTTAAAGGAGTTAGGAGATTCATGAAATGATAATTTGCCGCTAGTATTTCTATGGTAGTACAAAAGATCTCCCTCACAATGATTCGACGCTGTATTTTTTATTGCTTGAATTCACATATTCTAGAGCTAGGTGCGATAACTTCATCGAGCCTTGATAGCAAGTTCACAATTATAACAATAAAAACAAGTATGAAAAAAAAAACTCTCTTTTAGAAATCACACTTCGTGTCATAATTATAAATCTCATGTTTTTATGTATTTACTTTTTTACGAAGTAAATTTGAGTCATGAGTAAAATTTGCGTCTCGTATTTTTATGATGGTCCGTTTTCTCACTTTTCCATCAACAAAATTTCTCGTATTTGTGCTGGAAATCAACTACACTGAATTTAGCTATTCAGCTTTGTATGTTTCCAGCCTCGGTTACTTCCCGAACCAATGACGTACGGTAGAGCCAAGGGCGGGGACGCTAACCTCATCCGCGGGGGTGCTGTGATGCCTGATACACATGTGTCTTGTACACATTTTTAAACAAGTAATGTGTTCAGCGATTTCGTCATTTATTTCACGAAGTAATCGGTGTACAGAAAATATTAAAAAATTTATTTACTCTCAACATAAAATAAATTTTCTTCGAATAGCGAGATGGTACCCGCAAATCTACGCGCTTCAGAATTCTGTCTGGTCGCTTAGAGTAGGGTAATCCTTTGTAATTCTATAGAAACTAAAAGTGGGCCTGAAAAGCAGGTGCGAGCTTTATTTCATGTTTCTCTAGTATAAGGCTGCCTTTCTACTGAACTGGAGTTTAAAAAGTGCGAGCTTGCTGCGTTTGAGGACGAACCTTGAATTAAATTCCCTTTAAATGAATTAACGAATGCTTTTGAACACACCACAGCTAGAATCGGGAACAGCCCTTGCAAGCTGAAAGTTAAATTATCAGGAAAGCGCGTCGAGTAAATGTAGGAATCTCGCTCAGCATCGGTCATGAATTTCGTCGACCACAAAACTTATTCGCTCCATTTGTATCAGTACAACAAATGTCAGTATTAAGCTGCGCGAATGCTCAAAGTATTTCATATGAATCCTTCGCCCTCGTTTCCTCATTCCAACTTGGTACGGAAATAAACTTTTTTGTTATTTTGCCGATTATCTTATGTATAAGAGAATCTAGGTTGCAATAGGCCATCTTTACACTGTAATTATATTTTAGTCTGTATGCACAAAGATCATACAACGGTTCTGGGTTACTATTTAATATTTCGTGCTTAGCGTTGAATTAAGAATCACAATTCGAAGTTTTAACGCAACTTCCACCCTTAATTTTAAGGTTGTCGTCTTGCTGAACACAATCAGATGTTTCATTGCGACTTTTACATTTTAGTTTTAAAGCTGTAACTTCACTGACTGAAAACCCGATGCTTGTATGGCTGATTTCGGAGTAAACGATTTTTATTTTTTGAGTTTCTTTCTATTATGTTATAGCATGCTCGTATATACTATTTTGTGTACGGTCGACAAGTTTTGTGCCATCCGTATGTAGATTCTACTCCGAAAGAAGTCATTAGTCAAAAATTCTATGGTTGAAACTTTTAATTCAGATATGAATTTGAATTCATTTACCTGTAGAATTTTATCAGAAGAATATTGAATATACATATTGATACATGAACTAGTCGGGCTGAAGGATCTATGTAACGAAACAATGTACTTTTATTTGTCTTTGCTTTACATTTTTACGTTAATTAGTTTATTGTGTTCTAACTCCTTACTTACGCCCAGTTTGTGTTGTCACGTGCCACTTGACTGAAGGCGGAGGTTAAGCAGCGTAGTACATTATTGATGCCGTAACTCTTCAAACCCAGTATTTGCTTCCGATATTTTGTTTTACGATGAAAACGATAGCCGTATCGAAAGAATGTGTAAGATTTCGAGCTTGATACTGCGTGCTGTTTACTTAATTGACTCTGTAGAAATAGCAGTGTTATGTTCTTTGTACGGAACTTAGAAAAAGAAAAATATATCAAAAAATTCTGTAGAGATAAGAACGCATCATTTCACACTTACAGCGGATCAAATAAATATTCGTCACATGATAATTTATTTTTTCGCTATTAAATATATTTTGGAAAACCTTACAGAATCGTGAGTCCCTCATAAGAAAGGACAAGATTAAACCCAGTAGGTACTGTTTAGTGAACGAGAATTTATTTGAAAATGTTCAAACAGCAACGAAAATAGGAAAAAACGGAGATAAATAAGTGTTCGTAACATGACATTCATCTATATTAATACTTTGGCGCTAAGCCCTTATTCACTAGAACCGCTGGCAGGAAATGATTCTATGGAGAGATTGAGAAATGATTCTATGGTTTTGCTGAAGCTCATATGTATTTTCTCCCGTTATTTATGGTAGAATTGTTCTGTTTTCAGCCAAATTTGATAGTTTTCTCATTCCAATTTGAATCTTCAACTGTTCCCAAGTATTTTCAATTGGGTTAAGATGTGGCGATTGTGAAGTGCAGTCTAAAACCCTGACCCTCTTGGAGCCCCTCGTTAGTGTTTTTCGACTTGTGGTCGTTATCTTGTTGAAACACCCATTTAGTTCCTTTCAACCGAGCACCTGCACAGAAGGCATCAAATGTTCAGAAAAAAAATTCACAGTAATGGGTCGAATTCATGTTTTTTCTAATAATATGCAGTCGTCCTGGGCCTACCAAGGAAAAATCATCCCATAATCTGATGTCTACCTGAAGTGTTTGATCTTGCCGTTTTCGATGTAGAACTAGCAATTCTCCAAGATTTTCCGAAATATGGTCAACAACGTAAAATGTAAATTACTTGGTACATCACGAATACTCATTAGACTCACTATAAAACAACGTCGAAGTATGTACTACGATCCGCCATCGCACGGCCGCACCTCTAGCCGTTACAAGCCTAACATTGCTAACAGCATTGATCAACGAAGGTGTGATCTTCATACGAATTTTAACCAACACTGTGACGACCACTCGTTGAATCTTGTCGAACATCAACGAGTATATGTTTGAAAACATGAATAAAAGCACATATCCAAGATGGTCGTGAGCCTTATTGCATTCCAACGAATTAGAAAACAATATTCCTCGTCATACCACTGGAGTGCTATTTGTGTATAAAAAATTAGTTCGTTGTGTTTTAGCCGCATTAGGCAACGGTCTTCGTCGTAACCTGCTCCGTACCAATCACACGCCAGTTCTCATGAGGCCCGCATGCTCTCAACCGTCAGCTTTCTACCCTCAGCAGCAAACGCGCGGGTGCAACCCTCGTCGCTCAGCCGGCCGCGCATAGGCACAGATGGTGTTTGTCATCCACGCTCTAATTTCTATGGCAAATTCCAGCTCAAGAATCCCAAGATAAGGATGACTTCGATGACACTTCACGAAAGGATCATGTACAGACACGCTAAGTACTTTAAGGAAAATTAGTCGTTTTCGTGCACAGGGTCTTGCAAATAAATCCGTACAATTTTTTTCATTTGTGTTTGGATTTTTTATATATGGAAATAGTAATAAATCTATGAAAATTTGATAGTTTATTAAACAGATTTGAGAAAACAAATTGTTTATTCAAAATGACCGCTTTCGGCCACGATGACGTCCGCTAAGCGTTGGCGGAACTTCGAGACGGTACAGATGACCTCAGCTTTTCCCAAAGACCTTACTGCCTTCTCGATGTCCTTCTTGCGGGCCGCAACGCTGTTGTGAGGCCTCGCACAAGCTTTGAGGTCAATTTGTGTTGGACGGTCACAAGTTTTTTCCCCAGAATCACACTTTCGATCTCTTAAGCAAATCAATATTTTTTTTTCCCATGTCTGCTGGAGCCTAATCTTATTGGAAGACGAATGTTTTACCAGCAGCCTTAGCTTTCATCCAAAGTATTATTTTGTCCCTTATAACTTCGCAGTAGACGGCGGCATTCATTTGGTCACCAAAGAAGTGGGAAAACACGTCGGCGTCACAGGAAAACACGCAGAGGAACACGACGCTTGCTGTCTTCTACGTAGTCGTCGTCGGGCTAACCTAGGTACTCGACGAGGCGATCTAGCGGTCATTCCGTTCACTAAAGGCCCTATCGACCGTAAAAATCTTCTCGTCACAAAAGAACTTGATGACCGAGCCGTTTCCCTTCAACCAGTTAAACAACTTCCTGAACCTCTAACAAGCAGACTTCCTTCGTCTTGTTGGTTAAAGGAGATACCTCTTACCTTGCGCCAAAAGTTTCCGCCCAGCTGCTTGATGTCTCTGTGGATCGTGGTGACACTGAGTGTCCCTTTTTTGACCGATGTCGAGAGAGACTTGGTCGGATTGACTTTGACGCTGCTCTAGAAGCCTGCCAGAAAGCGTAGTGTGTGAATTTTATCACTTCCTGCTTATGGGCCCATCTCTGGTCTTGACCAGACTCGTCAAAACGCCTGCAGACGTCGTAGACTCTTTACCTCGAATATCTGAGGGACTTTGTCGTAAGGGTAACAGCCCACTTCAATTGTAAAGTTTGCATATAGTAGAACGTTTGACCTGCTCTATTGCGTAATCTTCACTCGAAAAAGTCCAAATTTTCTTTGTCGGTTTGTATAATACGTGGTTATAACTGAGTGAGGTGAGGATTGCCAATTTGCATTGTCAGGGTCGCAAACCACTTCAAAAATTGTTCCGATTTTTTGCAAGATCTGGTATTTTGACACTAGGGTATCGTTTAATTTATATATCCTCTTAGTATCGTAGTAAATATCATTGTGGCAGTGAGCCCCAGTTGTGCCTATTTCCAGTGAATATCAACGATAGCGCATTCCAACAGGATGTGCAATATGCAAGTTCTAGGAATTTTAGGGCATTGAAGCGGCCATTATTTCTTCTGAGTGCGTCGATTAGTCAGGAAGTTTCTTTTCTCGTTAATATGATAAGACCGACATTGCTTCGTCCACTGTAATTTAGGAATTCTTTATTTAACACTTTGACTGCGGTTCTGCGCAAACGAAAAAATTTTTGGGGACGAAGATCTCCGCAGTGAATGTAAAAATCAAGGATGTTTTCTCACGTTAGGTTATCCTTTTACTTTCTTTCTAATCAGAACTAAGTTATACGATTGATGAACACATATTTGACGAAAAATCGAGAATTTGTTTTCAGACATGATTGTGCATTGGTTACTTTACGTTAGATGATCGCTTGTACCGTATGTGACCCACTTTGGAGGTAAAGTGTTAAGTATACTTTTTAACCTGCTTCGTGCTTCACTCAGTGTGTAAATCTTTGACACAGAGAAGACCTTCTCAACGAAATTATTTGCAAGCGTAAACTATCTTTTATATCACATTAAGATAACTGGATAACATTATAGGAAATTGTTGCGGTGCCTTCAAACCGCTCTTCCTTAAATTATTCATTGTTCAAGCTTCCATTCTTAATGGCAACTGAGGAATGAAAAATCATTTTTGGGCCGGTGGAAATCACAGCCTGAAAATACATCAAATTAAAGGAAAACTCTATCCATAGAATCGTGTCCATACCATGGTAGCCTTTCAGCGCTAAGCGTTTAAGAAAAAAGCAGAAAAGGTAGTGAGATACGGTTAGCAGACTTTATTTATTCTGATGTTTTCCAAATTTGTCAAAAGTCGACAGAGATATGGGAAAACGTAAAAAATTAAATTACATAACAAGCACATAATAAATGCAATACTCCTACGTTTACTCCTATTCTCATTTAAAATTTATATACAAAGTATAAGAAGATGACAAAACACCACGCAAGCAAAGCTGTCAGGTCAAATCTTGTTTCAAGTACTCGATTTCGAAAAAATACATAGAAACGAAATCAAAACCAATAAAGTTTTACTCAAAGTATCTTGAGAGGAATTTACCCTAGAAAGAAAGGCAAGATAATTTAAAGAATAAACACTCACTTCGTTCACGAGTACGAGATTCTAGTTAGCTTCAATATTTATATGAAATATTTGAAGATATGAGGATGAAAAACATGGATTTTTTCGAGAAGAAGCTTTGTAAATTATACAGGCATTCATTCGTAACATGGAAGCAATATATAAATAAATTTAAAAACTGGCATTTGCAAAGGCCCTCCGGCAAAATTTAATAAAATGATCATACAATCTCAATAGACTAATTCAATACTTTCAGTTCAAATAAAGCCTGAATGAAACTCCAAAGCAATTCAGACGTTGGAAATCTCATGAATAAGTGATATTGAAATTTATGCCAACAATGATGAAACACCACGTAAGCATTAGGCCACGATTTTCGGTCTTGAAGGAGTTTTTCATTTTAAGGAGTTCACCGTTACTGAATATAATATATTCAAACGATGATTCAATTACCTTGTTTTATTCCGACAAGTCTGAAAAGAGCAAATCTACTCGTATATAATATCTACATCTCCGTTCGACGACCATAGAAGGATGTCAAATCGAAGCAAGTTACATCAAAGTTAATAATAAGGATGGTCGAAATTAACTGAGTTCCACTCCAATCAAACCGTACAAAAAGCACACTGCTAAAATTACTGAAAAGCGACATATAATTTCTAAGATAACCGAAGATAAGTGATCGGTTCTCTAAAAAAAACAATGATTGCAGAAGTAAATGATTTCAACCATAGAGGAAACTTGAACAAATATATTACAAGTTAAACGGTGAGAAGGAGCTTGTACTGTAGGCGATCAGCTGGCTAGCATTAATAAGCGATGCATGATCAATATGCGCTTCACCACTGAGTCAGACAATGAGTTCAGTCACTAACAAACACAAGACCCGCTTTGCTCTTCTTGGGAGAAATAATTTACAAACACGATTGATAGCGTGGAAATCTCAACAATTTTGTAACCGAACTCTAATGACGAAACTTTTCATCACAAACCAGGTAGAAACTGAGGAAATTCGACTAAAATGGGTTGAAGGGTTTGACAAACTTTTACGGTGGATTTTATACAAAGTAGGATACCACAAGAAGTAAAAGGATGCTTCGTCATACTTTCACGTTTAGACACAAGTATTGTAGAAAGGTAATATCCCAAATTAAAGGGCGAATATAGATTGTCTGGTAGTACGAACTGGAATCACAATCAACCATAGAAGTTACCCATAAAGTACACACTACCATTACCGAAAATTTTAATAGGTTTGGAGGGTTAAAGGTATTCTTAGCTAGTTCTACCTAGCCTACACTTGAGCTAAATCTATCCATTGGAAGCTGACTGGAAAAGACACTCACGATGTTAAGGTACTCAGTCACGTCTCTCCACATTTAGCGTTCAAACACTTCTAATTTTTTCTTTTTTACGATCTAGAAGTTAGTGTGACGTAAGCCATAATAATAANGACGCTAAGAACTTTGAAATAAAATTTTGATAGAATTAATTTTCTTCATCAACTGAAACGTGTTCTCATTTACCCTTGGGGTACATGGAATTGGTATTTGAGATCGACTTTCAACGATCATTGGCACGAGGCAATTTGGCTACAAAAAGTATTTTCGTACTTCAAATTATCGCGACCAGCGCTTACGAATTTCAAGTGAGAAATACAATTAAAATGTTAATTAGTATAACGCACAGGTACTGCAATTCAAGTTTTTGCATGATACATTCAATATGAAATTCTGTATTCCCATTCTATGAGCGGCGTTGCTGAACCAACGCTCAGTGACGGTCGTTTTCTCTGCGTAAGTACAAATTACCGTTAAAAGAAGTAAAATATAGGTATAGCTTCAACAAAGGATAATTCCATGAGTAAAATAAGTGGCTTTTTAAGACAGAATTCCATGAAATCTCGAAACCATGAAAAATTAGAAGCAAAAATTTTATTTCTTGATGTTAATTCAACATTACCTTCTCATGAGATGAATTGTAAAACCATTCAGCAACAAACCTTATACAATAATCGTCCACAAATTCCACCAAGAATAACAGTAAACAAGTACAATTTTGTATACTTTGAAAGCGAAACGATTTTCAGTGCAGTATTTTTCACTCCACTTATGTAGAGCACAATATTTACACAATCATTAACCGGTACAGGCAGTGTTTTACAAGGTAGGCAAAAATTTCCAAGGTTGAAGTAATTATATCCACTTTTATTAATAGGTAGCGAGTCCTGGCGGTCGTAACTTTTTACACAAAACCAAAAAAAACGTTAATAAACCTAGTCTGATAATGTTTACAACTGTTAAGGTCACGTTCAAGGGATTTGGGTTTCAAAATATCGCTTTCAGATCCATAGGGCTCGTCACAAATCATTAGAGCGATCACCTGAGGAATGGTTTTGCGAGTTTACCTAATCAGCCTGCAACAGTGCGATGCTTTTCAACGCTGTAGCACTGATTTTGTGTTCTGATTAACTTCAAGGAAGGAACATAGCTTGCACAATGACTTCTCTTTAAAAAGATATAAGAAGCAAATTATTTGCGAAATCAGATAATACCGACCAAACTGACAACTGTACACAGCATCCTTATACTGATGTTAACATGATGTGATCGTCATTTGACTGTCTGAAGCTTTAAAAAACTTTAAGCAAATGAACACATGACTACTGCTTTCCTCGAAATACAATCATTCATGGCAATTTATGACTTCATTTTACGTTCATTCTGAAAAAGCTTGATACGTCAGTTTGAAGCTTCAAAGTTTATATTTGAAAACTTTAAATTCAGAAACAGGATTAGATTAGCAAAGACTCCTATTTTAGTTCACGTATAGCAGTTGCTCAAGCACACGCCTTAAACGCAGCGGAATCTGAAATACAACCGCCAATTTTCCATCAATGAAACTTGAACGTATTTGCTTGGAAATCGATGTAACGTTTGGGTTGTTTAATCTACAAAGTTTGTAAATTAAAGTTTTACGGAAGTGCACCCAAGTTTAATAATAAAAAGCGTTCCCCGATGAAAAAAAACTTCGATTCCACTGGTTCATTGCGAGCAAATTAGGAGCGCACAGCAGCAGAACCGTCAGTTCAAATGACTTTCCTTCTTTGAAGTAATACATTATGAAATTAATAAAACGAAATTTCAAACATCGGTCGACAGTAAAGGGGCAAATATTGAATTCACCTACGTAATGGATTGTACTCTATGCCGTGTACGAAAAAAATACTAAAGTGCAAGACTCCTTACAAACGGTGTTTCAATCAAACTGCCATAAGGAGACACAGGAAAAATAGGTACCTTACTCCAAAACGTTCCTTCGAACATGTAGGATTCATTACCGTGTTCATTATTATCGTAATGAGAAATTAATAATTTATGGGCAGCGATAGCAGCTGGTTCACACAATAAAGAAACGCTGATCTCTTTTCTACATAAACTTCTACATGAGGTGGTAATGAGAACGATGCTAACTTACAACTAAGCGAGGCCGAGCAGCGTCGGCAAGCAGAAACACCCAAGCCAAATGACTAGCGGAACGATTGTTTAAACAACACCGTTTGAGAAGGCACAACAAACGAAATTTTCCCTGCTATTTGGTACCCAAGAGTACGTAAATAAACTTCTAAGACACTTTGCACTTGCTCCAGTAACTATGCAACGATATTCCCGTTTCATTAGGAATGATTGGACTGTAGGGTATTTTTTAAGCCCTACTGATTTTAAAATAGTAAACACGCACAAGAAAATAATAAGGCTGCATGTATGAAACAACGTTGCGAATGTGAATTAGATTGTTTTGGTAAATGGTCCGCCCAGCCTGATTAGCTCCTTGTGCGAAACTTCAATGAATTACGATACAGAATTAATAGCCTACTCAAATAAGTTATAGTATAAAACAACACCGATATGCAATATCTCTTATACAAACGGCCTGCATAAATAGATGTCACGAAAAAGTGACTTATCTCGTGTTCAAGATTCCTACGTACGCCTCTCATCATAATGGTTAAATAAATTATTAGATTCTGTACATCTCGGTTCACATCTGACTGAATTACAAAAAGTGCCAAAAGTTTTAAGATTCATAAAATGAGACTGAGACATACTTTGAATAACTGCCAACTTCTCCGACAATGCTTTTATGTACAGTTCAGGTTTATGGCCTATCCCGGAGTTCCTTACACAGTCATTCCATATACGTTAGGAACACTTTCGAACATCGACTGTGAGCACGATGTTCATGGTCAATTCATATTTCCCGGGAATCATAGAAAACATATGCAAGGGCAATACTCATTCTATTATTTTGATGCAAGCCAAGCAATAAAAAATGGCCAACTCGATGAATTACAATAAAAAAATTATTGGTAATTCAAAGGAAAGTAAGCGGAGACATATTGTAGAAGCTCCTTGGTCTGCAGAACTCTGTAACGATCACAATATGTGAGCTTCTACCATGACACGCGTCACCGATGCGCCTAACAGGTGCTTAAGATATGCTAGAGCGACGCTAAACTGTACAATTTCTTGTCGGGTTTTCGAAGCCAGGGATGTCGAACGAGACGTTAGTCACCAGCCACGCACACACCATCTGTAAACAATGTAATAAAAACATGCTCCACATTATTAATTCAATGGCACTAAAACTCTAGGCGTCAGGGAGTATATTATTTTAAACGCATTTTCGCAGGTGTAAGTGAATACCTGTACGCATCCATATTTCACCGACACTCTAAGAAAACAAAAATGTTCGAAAAAAGCAGTATCTTGAGTTCAACCTCTTAGCCTTGAGACAGTAAAGTAATTAACCAGAGAACTGTTCGGATTATAATTTTCACGTGCGGGATGAATAATATCAAAATACAGGTCTTTAGTTTCATAAAAACACATGACCAGAGCAAAATATTTACTACTCGTGATAGCGTACTTTCAGCAGAAACGAATAGTACTCTAACCTTTGCGTAAATTAACGACACAATCATGGTCGAGTTCTGACTTTATACTGATACAGACCGATACCGGTTATGATACCGATCATGAGTGCGCTATAAATCAGGTGCTAGTCAAGTTATTGTTACGGTATCAATCCGGTATCAATCCAGTGTCGATCACAGTACCAATCGTGTACTAGTTTAGATACCGATCAGGCACCAATTAGGTACCGAATAAGATTGTGGTACAGAATAAGATTGTGGTACCGATTAGGCATCAAATCCTGTACCAATCAAGTACCAATCAGATATAGGGTACGGCAACGTACTGGTATCATACTTTCTATTTGTATATTTGTTATCATACTTTCTAGGTCAACGAGTGTAGAATTAAACTACAGAATTTCAATGTCTACTCGATATGAGCAATAACATGCTAAAATGAAATAATACGCACATAGTAAATAAGAATCAGTGGAATGGGAATATTGAGAGAACGAAGGCGACACTGTAAGAAGAGTATGTAAAAGCGTGTGAAAATTACGTGTTACGTATCTGCACACAAAGAAGTAAACGAGGAACTTGGTGAGCAAGCATAATTCTGCTCGTAAAATAGTTCGAAGGTGTTTCCAAAGTTTGAGAGTGATGTGCAGCTAAGAAGAGAGTATCTATAAAATAACGAACATGATTCGACAAATTTAGTTTCCAATATCATATGTTTGGCCATGTAGCAATGAATATTACTAACATTTTATTGAAAGTCTAAAATTTCGCAACAACTTTGCCAAAAAATTAATGTTCCAGACCCAAAATGTATGTACAATAGTGACATGGAATGAAGCGCTTCAGTGACGGCTGTACATAACTTGGAATCTATGCAGAAGGCATGTTCCCACAAGTGATCCCCTGTGTTTATGAACAGTGAATTCAGAAGGATGAGGAAGAAACGACAAAGAAAGAATAGAGGAGAAGGTGTGAAAATTGAAGGAAGCCAGTTGCTCCGGAAGACAGAAGTCGCGAAGGCTTATCTATAGCTGAGGCACTCTAACAGTGCCCCACTGGGGTCGCCAGTCCCCATAGCATACGATAGGAAAACTTAACTTTACCTATTGCTTATCCTATGCCTCCAAAGGAGCAAAAATGCATAGTCAAAGTAGAGCATACACGGCATGTTAATTCTAGGAATTTCAGATGGTGAACACAATAACTTGAGAAGCAAGATCACTCAGAAAAACATAAAAATATTGCAAGAGTGAAGCCACGTGCAGAAGATGGCTTTCCCGTTTCAAAATGGAAGACTTCAGTCTAACATACACAACAGGAAATAGACGTTTATTTCCAAGAAATCACAAACTGTTATTGTTTAAAAACCCACAATTGCCACTAGGTAACCGAGCCGAAAATTTGACGCTTGTCTGTGGTAAACTGGAAAGCTTGGTTTGATTTCGAAAGCAGGAAAATGGTGCCGCATGATTTGTCAGAAAACAATCTCAAACAACGTTTGGATTGCTGTGACTCATTACGTTCTTGTCAACTTGCTACACAAAACCAGGATCCGGAATTTTACTTTGGACTCACCTGGAAGTTAATGCCAGCAAAAATACCCGTGATGAGGGAAGCTGCAGCCATCATCCCAGCTACCGGAGCGTGCTCTGGCTCCACAGTTCTGCGCAACATTTACACATTCGTCTTGGTTTTTGTTATGTCAACACTGCATGTTTACGTTAATCATACAACATGTAGAATTGCAGGATACGGACACGACAAATTAACGACGTGTACCAAAAAAATTGGTAAACAAAGAGTACAAAAATGATAGGATGAATTCACGCACTAAGCTTGAAGTGAATTGAAATTTCTAAATTTTGTATGCTATCTTATTTAAATTTTCTTGCATAAATTTTTTAATTATTTCATAATTTCAGTTATCTTTTATGCGAAAGGCTGATATAACTCTTCACTACGGGCATTCTTAAAATTTCGAGACATCCACGAAGAATTGGGTCCTATGAATAGCACACCTAATGAAACTGAACATTTCTTGGATGGGCCATGATTTCAGCTAGATGCATAGTTCTTTCAAGTTATAAATAAATTATTCTCCATTACTAGTGAGAACACGCAAAAAATATGTATGATCTTCAAAAATCAGAGACTCATTTAGATTCGACTAACCAAGATTTTGATTTCATGGGCATTTCAGACTCGGGATAAAAAGAAGGACCAACGCCACAACAAACGCCATGTAAGAATCAAACGTTTCGGATTAAAGAAAATCCCTGTTCAGTGCTCCGAAAAAGGAAACTGACATTTGGAACAATGAATTATTCCAACGAAAAACGAAACCTAAACCCCGTTGAAAAAATAGAAAAATATTCGTCAGCTAAAGAAAACTAATTACTGCACCCAAACCCTAACATGCTATAGACAGTTTTACCGCTGAAACGCACTCATTAATGTACATGCGGTCTTTAAGTATTCTAAAATAGGGAGTATTCTAGGTATGTAAGTATTCTAAAATCGGGAGGTCGGAAGTGATATGGATGGAATCAATAATATCAAATATGAGCTTTTAAAAACATGACCTTAATTCTCAGAATTAGAATCAAATTCTTCGACTAGGGAATATTGTAAGAATGACGACCATTTTTTTAAAAGAACAAATTTTAATATTATGGATTCCGTACATAACACTTCCCATCTCCGTGTTTTAGAGTTTGTGCATATTGTTAGGGACCGTCCGGTCATCAATGAGTGTTGTTCTGCGGTAAAACTGTCTATTAAATGTTGAGGTTTGTGGGAACTAAATTCCATTCTTTACTTACGTATTTTATTGTTTCACATTTCAACGAAGCAATGAGTCATTGCAGATTTGAATGTTTCGTTTTACAGAGCCCTGAAAATGTATTTTCTATAACCCGAAAAGTTTGTTTTTAACATGGTGCTTGTTGTGACATTGGTCTTCCTCTTTATCCTGTGACGCTTAACAGCCCTGAATATAAGAATAGTTCTCCACATTTATTTAAGGTAATTAAACAGCTTATTCCTAACTCGCAGGTCCTCAAACCAAAGCACAATCTTCACTATTGAACAATGACCAATAGTACAAATAGTTTATTTTGTTAGTGAGGCGCCAGAATCAGTCTTCGTTCGCCTAGTTTTTCCAAGAAAGTTCTGATGGATTTCTCAGTCGCAAAAGAATCAAACCAAAATAATGCCAAGCAAAAAACAACCCGAGACTAACGTGTCCCCGTAGTACTCAACGGGGTGAAAGGCTCAAAAGAAGCGATTGCGCAGAAACTGAGGCTTCGGGATCTCACGTTAAGCTGGGTACTAACTGAGAATATAAATAAATAATTGGGATTTAGCTAATTTAACGCCTAATGCATGATATCAGCCCTTAGATTCCCAGCTCTCACTCCACAATTCTGATATAAGCATACGCTAGATAACAAATTAAGAGAATGGCAGTACGGAAATACGCCCATTAAAACAGCAACAAGTCTTGACTCACGATGCGTACTCAACAGAAATGAGGAAAGGACATAGCAAAGGTGTGCGAGCTTTCAAAACTATGTCAAGAGAACAGACACAAGCTTAATTGTACTTGCAATTAGAACTACCCGTAGTTAAATTTTGATGATTCTAGGTAATCTCTAGCACTCAACATTTTCAACAACCCTACACATTCTACAGTATTTTTCTATCAGATAATACTCAACGCTCATATCCGACTTCGAACTTTTCAACCTCTCATTTTATAGAACCGGGTCTTTCCGGGTCATTCGCAGGCGCTCATCCCGCACTGCTGAACCAGACATTCTGGCAAATACAATATGTGTTCAGACAAACTGATCTGGTCCGTTACATCTGATTTCCGCAGATGAGAGGTCAAACTATACCTACATCTTCCTGACAGAACATGTATCAAAGATTAAAAGTGAAATGGCTTTACGTTTGGAACGAGAATATGATAAGTTGAACCAACGAGGCTCGATGTGGCTAGCTTTGGAAAATTCACACGGAGCATAACTCACTGTGGACAGTACATCATGGCCAGGGATGAGTAGTAGCCCGACGAGAGACCGAGAACGATACCCAAAGCCCAGAAGCCCCAGTCTGAGTCAATGAGCACGGGCATGATTCTGACGCTGCTCACAGGATAGTAGTGGCACAGCAGGAATGCCGGGATTAGGAGCAGACGAAGGAACACTGGGATCCACAGGAACCGAGGACCAGGCTGCAAAGGAAGTCTTGCATCAAATAAAGCAGAAAAATTATAATATTAAACCATACATTATCAGAAATTAATCTACGGCTTTCTAGCCATATCAAAGGCAGTCTCAAGAGAGCACGAAAAAATTACTATTGAGCGTAAACTTTAGCCTGTTAAAGGTCACCGCCCAGGGGGCCGGTGTTGCATTCACACGGTACGTGTAATCGGCAGCGACCGTGTGAATGCAACAACCACCCGGACATCATACGATGTCAGTACCCGTCAACAGGTTAAGGAGGAAGGAATCTACGCTGGGGCGTGTTCCCGCACAGGTTTCCCTGAGCATAGAAAGAATACGTTAAGAAAAAAAGAAGACGAAAAAATCAATATTATCAGTATAATAGGCATAAAAGTGGGAAAAAGCAATGTGGGCCCGGACGATAAAATTCCCGAAGGCGTATCTACGGTTGAGGTAACGTAACACTGCCACCTAGGGTCGCCAGTCCCTAAAGCATACAACAGACAGACCTAACTAACCTAATCCTATCGCCTATTCTACACCCCCAGGTGGTTAAACCATGAAGGACACTAACCTGAGAAAATGCTAGAACATGCAATAAAGTGTTAGTTATGAATAATTATTCCTGTATTTTTCGTCTCTTTTCTTTATAATTCCCATTTCCAAATCCCTACAGCACGAATGGGACAAATATTAGAGCATGATATTGGTTGTACGAGTTAAAGTCATCATTGAATTTTGCTATGATCGCAATCACTAAACGAGTAAATAATGAAAACAATCGTCTCTTACCCACATGAAGAGGCCCGGCAGCATATTGCCAATCATGGCAAGTAGATTGAATGTCAAATAGCAACAAATCGCTTGGAAGAGTTTCGTAGGAATGAAGAAATTTTCATCAGTTCTGCACGTATCTGGAATGTAATAAAAAAAGTTTGATTATGCATAGGCTACATATATCACACACAAAACAAACAGGGTAATCACTTCGCAACACCCAACAATTTTTTTCATATTACTGTGTGAATTATTATTAAAAACTATGATTCAGAAGGGCGATGCGCTAATTTGTATCGTTTCCAGCTACAGGTTAAAAATGAGCCTTACAAAAAATTTATCATGTTGAAACACCCACTTAGTCATTACAATGAAATATTGATGAGAACTCAATTCACCTAAACGCTGAATTTGCCTCGAATAGCAGAAATATTAACTGACATATTTTCGATCAGTTGAATTAAAAAGTAAACGGTAAACCAACATCTTCAACACGAAAAAGCATAACTCGTTGGGTATCATCAGTGTGGAAAACGTGTTGAAACATGGTTTGAAAGATACTGTAGGGTCAACTAGTCAAGCATTCTTACGTGAATTTGAATATTAGATATTCTTTCACCAGGACTGCCATGAATTGTTCAGGGGAGGAAATAACTGACCAGCAAGCACTGCAGGGAAGACTGAAAGCGTCACGAAGAAGACCATGAAGACATTGAGCAGCTGAGGGAAGGCGCGCCTGAAGATGTACCAATAAGGCACTCGAGCTTTACCCACACCAGGAACTCTTTTACTCTTCTGTGTTTTTTCGTATTGAGCTTCGTGGTATCGGAAAAATCTCTGAAAAAAATGTAATAAATGTCATTTACGGAATACTTGGAAATGTTAGTAACAGCATTCAAAACTGGAGAGATGTATGATGAGATATTATATTTTGTTTTGATACATGATGAAACATTAGGACAATGGATTTACCGCCCATGCAGCTGAAAAAATTATTCATGTAATTAAAACATTGAGTTATACTAAACATACTAACCTTCGAAACTTCTCAAAAACTGCATAGTAAATATTTATTGCCGAGTTTATGACACAATTGACGAAGAGGAAATGTAAAAGCGATTCTCATAACAGATTGAATGTTTGCAAACAAGCAAGGAAAAATACGTACAAGTCTGTTTTTGTCTGTTCATATCAAATACAGCAGCTTCAATTTTTTTTTAAATGCAAACAATTTTTTTTATAGATTCTCAAAAGTACACTGTGATATACCTACTTTTTTGGTGACCAATAGCTTCGAAAATTTTCCTGAAATCTTTTACGTAGTTGGGTCCTACGAATGACTAATTTCAAAATGTTCTTTGCCAGTTGATGACTTCAAAGTTTACAGACTGATTAGACAACACCATAATGATTACCGTCTCCAAAAAATAATTCGCTAATAGTTTTCAAAGAAATTCTGATGCCCTGACTATCGTATGGCAATATTCGGTCATTTTATGGTCTGAGGTTCTGCACGGAAAATAACAGCACCAGCATTCAAAATGCTTCCGCAAGCTGCCGAATTTAAGTTTTTTCTTCAGCATTAACGGTATGGCTGTCCTAAGATGAGAAAAAATTCTCATCATAATGCAATAAAACTTTAGGGCACGGTTCTTGTTCGCATGTTTACGGGCACGCACTGCGGACTGTCCTCCTCACCAAACTACTCGAGTTGTGTTCTCGATTTGTGTGTAGCCTACGCCCTGGAGCTGCCTGAATTATTGAGATAAATAGCCTCCGAAGAAATGAAAAAGTTTGAATACCTACTGTACTTCAGCTAGTCCGCAGGATGAAAATCGGCAGTACCAAATAACTTTACTAACAGTTTTCCTCTGTTAATTAAGATTATGAGAGATTGTATTTTAGAGCAAATTTTTCCTCATATAGAGGCGTGAGCAGTGAAACCCATCGTAATAAAAAATATGGATTCGATCTATAGTACTATTTCAAACAAGAGTTTAGTCGTTTTCTTGGAAGGTGTGGGACGAATATAAGATGAATATTCCAATGAGTAAAAACATGAAAGTATTCAATAGAACAATGATATCAGAACAAGGGAAACAACATAACATATTGCAGTCACTCACAAGACTTGAATCGAAATGAGAACTCTCAAGACATACGGTATTCATAAGAATTAGATAAATTTGAATAATACATACAATAAAAATTATTTATAGCAGACTTAATAAGAAAAATGCGAACAGCAATTGAATTATAAGTGAATATAATACAGAAGTAGTTGTTTACTACCACTACGACTAGTACAGTATATCTACAGGGTGGCACTGAAAAATGTAAACTTTTGAAAAATTAAAAATATAAAAATCCAAGAAAATTTTATGATCAGCAATTGAACCACCCCAACTTCCCTTATAAAAAAACAGTAATCCAAATCACCAATGCTTGAAAACAGCGTCCTGTAGTTGGCGTTCTCCTCTACGCATGCATTCTCCCGATCAGTTTTGGAGGTTCCTCATTGATCGCGGCAACATCTCAGCTGGGATACTACAAATTTCGTCTTGAATTCTTTGTTTCAATTCATCCATTGTTCTTGCCGAGTCATGCAATCCCAACTCTTAAGGTAACAAAGACAAAATTCATTGACACCAATTTCATCTTTGGATTTCTTTTGATAAGGCTACGAGTAGGTTGAAAATACATTGATACGGGACGATGCAAAACTAAAGTAAAAAGCGACAGATGCGATTGCAACCGTTAATGAGGCTAGATACAACGAAAATGGCAAATATCAAATACTGCCTTTATGTGCTCCGCACGGTTAATTTTCAAATTTCTCAATAGTTTATGTAGAAGAATATTCAATGAAGTAAAACAAACTTTGATACACACTGTTTAGAATAGAGCAAGGTAAATCAATATGCCTTATCCTCTGCCTTTTTAATTAAATTTCCAAACTGTATGAACACCCTGAAAAACCCTATGCATTCGACTGCCTTCGTTTTTTCAAATTACTGGGAGTTCCAGGAGATCTCGCTTCAATTCCAAAAACCTGAGTACTTCCTAAAGAATTTCAAGTAAAAAGAAGTTTAAAACTAGGGCCGAAATCTTATCCAACAGAGAAGTCCTGAACATATGTGTGACTACTCTCCTTATCACAACACGAGAAGGTGAAAAGATTTAATAGAACGACGATATCAGCACATTACCAGGAGTTCTGACATCTTCGTTGACACAGAACTACGATAATATTTCTATTACGAGGTGACAAAGAGTTAACGCGGGGGGGAGCTCACATTGAGTGGCAGAGCGAAGTAGGTGTCGAAGCAAGCGAGGAGTATGAAGAGGGCGGTGATGAAGTAGTAGATGGCGCTAGTACGCAAGTTCGGAGCCAGTAGCAGCGCTATAATATTGATCACCGCCGTGAAGGTCCCACTGATATTCTGAAAATAAATTTTCGTCACTTTCCGCATGTTTTCAAAAATGCAAAAAAAGGTGCCAAGACTTCTGGGGGAAATATAAGGCAGAAGGGAATGTAGAATTAATATTCAGCTCACTTCTCACGATAATGGTTATTGCCAAGTTAAGACTTTATGACAAAATCGTTTTTTATCAAATATTCACTCAAGAGTGATCATAAAATGAACTCACGGAGCCAAGGATCACGGCGCCGGTGTACTTGATGGGAAGTCTAGCAGCCATGCCGTACACAGTGTTCTGGTAGATACCGTTCGCAACTGGAACATGGTACAAGGATGAAACAGTGCCTCAAAATATCATTTTTTGAAATCTTAGCTTCTTATGGCTCGAATCTCTCGTAATGAGTATCTGGCAAGAAGAAAGAAAGAATTCCAGAAGTTTACACGTAATCTTTACGATTGTCTGTAATTTGAACATATTACAGACACTGTACTATGACAGCCCCACAGCCAAATTAGACTGCGTCAAGACAATGACAAGAGACCCAAATACTGCTAACGCGGTCAAAACTGAAAAGATAAGTTCTATGAATAAATAAATCATAAGATGAGAAAATGTAGGGCTGAGAGAATAACAGCAGATAAATGATGAAATAAGAGTAATTTTTACGCACTAAAACCCGTATACTTTTTTTACTTACAATAAAATTAACAAAAAATAAAAGTACCATCAATTATAGATAAATTACCTAAGAAAATCTTTCCTAAAAATCATAAACGTACTTATTCAGAACAGTGATTAGAGAATCGTCTCTGCACATGCAGGTGCCAAAAACGAATGGAGATATTGTGGCACACAAATCTTACGCTACAACATATCTTAGTGCACAGCCATCAATCACCCTAGCGAATAAATTATGAACAATACGGACTTTCAACAACATACTTCAATCATCTTATTTGCAATATCAGAACTTCCAGTCATTGAAATCTGAACTATTAGTAACTGTTAAATTTTGAACTGAACTTCAAATCTTTCTCAAATCAAAAACAATGCAGTTTATTTATGCATGCACCCGACTTATCAATACGTTTTTGCCATTTTACCTGTAGCTAATTTACGCCAACAAGAAAAAAATTCTGGAGGGCAAGAGATGATGAAATTATAAAAGGTTGTTTTAACTTCTTCTTTAGATGCAGTATTTTTCTTTGCGAAAAGCTGTTTGATGCCTGAAAAATGTGATGTCGGTGATCCTATTTTTCGTCACGTGTAACAATGCGATGCCAAATGGTACTGAGATATGCCTTGTCAGTAAGGAAAAGTAAATTACAAATTGACGGGGCATTCGATGCTCCAATTCGTGTGTAACCCACGAGTATGCTTCTTTATCTCTTTAATTTATTTTAGATGGTACAATACAGGAAGAATCAAAACGTTAAATCTTGCTGTTAACGCGAGTGTTGTTTCAAATGCCGTATCTTGCAGATAAATCCGCATTATTTTTCTCATTTCTGTTCAAATTTTGATATCTCAGGAAATAGTAAAAACAAATTATGAAAATTTGACAACTTATTGAGCAGATCAAGAGCATAAATTAGTAAATTTTATTAATATGACCGCCTTCGACTACATGATGACGTCCGCTAACCGTTGGCGGAACTTGGACATGGCACGGATGATCTTTGCCTTTTCCAACAACCTTGCCGTCTTCTCGATGTCTTCCTTGAGGCCTCGCACAAGCTTTAGGTTAAATTTGCATCCAAAAATAGTTGTCCAAGGGGTTCAGGTTAGATGAGTTGGAGGGCCACAAGTCCTTCCCCCGGAATCGCACACTGGATCTCTTGGGCAAGTCGATGAATTTGTTCACCGTATGGGCTGGAGCCAAATTTTATTGAAAGACGTACTTTTTACTTCCAAGGTATGATTTCGTCCTCCAGGAGTTTGCAGCAGAGGACGGTATAAACTTCCTTGTTGTCGGCGAAGAAAT
This sequence comes from Orchestia grillus, assembly GCA_014899125.1. Classification (NCBI taxonomy): domain Eukaryota; kingdom Metazoa; phylum Arthropoda; class Malacostraca; order Amphipoda; family Talitridae; genus Orchestia; species Orchestia grillus. The sequence goes on from VOMN01004213.1 coordinate 22,253, forward strand.
GGGTAAACACGGCGCAATCACTGAAAACCACGCAGAGGGCCATGACGCTAGCTTTTTTTTCCGCAGTCATCGTGGGATGAACCTCAGTACTCGACGAGGTGATTAAGCGGTCATTCCATTTATTAAAGGCCTAATCGACTGTAAAAATCTTCCCGTCAGAGGTGAACTTGACGACCGATCAGTTTTCCTTCAACCAGTTCAACAACTTCCTTCATCTTGATGGTGAGGAGATGCCTCTTACCTTGCACTAAGAGCTTAGGCCCAAATGCTTGAAATTTCCGTGCATAATCAGGACGATGACGGCTTTTTTCTCGACCGATGTCGAGAATGACGGTCAGTTTGGCTTCTACGCTTCTCTTGAGGCCTTTCCAGAAAGCGTGGCTTGCGGACTTTATCGCTCCCTGCTTCATGGGCCGATTTCTGGTCTTGGCCAGACTCGTCAAAACGCTTGCAGCCATCGTCGACTGTCTACCTCGGATTGCGGGAGCAACTTCGCAATGTAGGTTAGGCTGTGACTCGCACGACGATCACATATAGCCAAACATTTAACTTGCTCCATTTTTACTCCACAAAAAGGAAATTTCCTTCGCCAATTAGTTTGATATGTGGCTACAACTGAGTGCAGTCAGGATTGCTAACTTACACTGTATCACACTTTAAAAAATAGTACAGATTTACCTGGGACACCCTGTATCTCTTTCACTGCTACTTCCAGTTCAGTAACATCGATCTTGGTCGCAGGTCTATTACGGGGTTGATTTTCGAGATGAATGTCACAAGACCAGAACTTCTCACACCACTGCCATACAGAGCGTTCATTCGCCACATTCTTACCAAACACTTCATCTCATCATGCTTCCAGCTGTCCGAGACGCATTTGTGCCACCACAGACCTCACATTCGAAACCAATACGAATTTCTTGTTCAACCATACGGTCCAAAATATTAATTTATAATAAAAAAAACACAATGTAATCTGTCACCATGAACTGCATCTGTAAGAGTGATGAAGAGACTGTCCAACGATGTCAAATCAATAATTGACATGGAAAAAACATGACAGCTTTAATCCGCCGAAAGCGGCGAAGAAAAGAATCGGTCATTTCATTCTTAATGACCTGATGTATTATTATTTATTAAGGGAGCTGAAATGAACCCTAATGTTTAATGATTATGATGGTACCGATTCAAAACTGGGACCATTAGTACTGGTCCAAAATAAGTCAAGTACCCAAATATCCTGAAATTCAAGCATAATAAATTTAAAACAAAACTCACTGTTGATGATGACGATGGTGACCATGGTAGTCCAGAAGAAGGCGGCCTGCCAGTCCGAGGAGTCGACCATGGCCAGCACAACGGTCACGATGAACAAAACCACCTCTACCAAGATGCTCCCCACAATCCGCGTCGTGATATCCCCCCTGAAAACGCATCACGAATAAATAGTTGTCTTCCTGCCAACAAAGCTTTTTTGTTGTGCAATAGCACTCTCTTATTAGGATAAGCTTCAACAACACGAAAGTATTAAACATGTTTGCGAGAAGCGGAGATGCTGAGAAGTTATTTTCATTCAATCATGTAACTGAGGAAACGGGTTCGTAGAGACCCGCACCAAAATTTGTTTTCATTCTCGAGTACAAATGTAGAAATCACATCAAATTCGGAACTTGAACCAACACTATGATACTTGCATCCTCACTTGAAAACTCACCCCAACTGCACGAAAATGTTGATCCAGTTGAATATGACGTTTGGTACCTGCGACGCGTAGCCAACGTACGATAAGAAATTCTTGGCGTACTCAGTCTTCTCTCCATCTTCATCGACTAATTTGTAGTCGACGAAGTACTGTCAACAAAAAAAAGTGCCTCAACAGAATTATACATACGTCAGGCTAGACACAACTCCTTTACATTAGAGAGTTACACGCGCATCTAACGACTGAGTTACATCAACGATATTTACCAAAAGCTGGTTGAACCCCCATGAAGTTTTGGAGCGAAAGTAGAAGTATGAAGCACTACTAGTACCTTACTCAACACTGCCTCTTTCACTACAGTACCAGTTATTAGGATTGAAATTTTTAAGACATTATTTATTCGGATATTTCGCTCAGTGATCACCATAACGATAATTTTCGTCTCGGAATGGTCGAACTGAAAATTCGAGAGTAAATGCAATAATGATTATAACAAACTGTCAGCACACGATGGCTGCCGTGAAACATCCAGTAGTCATTGCCGAAGGAACATTAGGCAGTGATATTGGTGGGCATTAGACTATTATTTATATTAGACGTGGTAAGAGGCCCGTCAGAAGCAGAGGTACATGGATGATAAAGAATATCTTAGCACCTTGTTTTACACTCATAAACCATTTAGACAGATATAATGGCGTTAATGAAGTTAGTATAGAGGGGTTCTTCGACAGAGGCAATAACGTTGGTACCAGAGATAATGGCCATAAACGAATGGGATAAACTTTCAGATCATTCTTTTCTCTGAAATTTTGTCCGGTAAAAATTCATAGAACTTGAAATGAAGTACCTGAAAGTATGGATTCTGCTGGCACTGTAAATACCTTTTATCTCAATAAAATAGTAAAATATATTTTAAATACTTGCAAAGTAACACGAAAATAATTCGAAATGTATTTTAATATTCATACAGCGCCATCGAAGATTGAATGCGATTAAATACAACGGATATAAATAAAAGAAGAAACATCTATTATTTACAAACACAATTTTCTGACTTGGTTAGCGCAGAATTCAACTCAACCCGAAGAAAAGACTTCAGAACAAAACGATGAAAAATTCTGTGTTTCTCTGTATTGCAGTTACTTGGTATTCTAGAAATTATGTCATCGGTAAATATTCTTCCCCGCTTTATTATGCCGCATGTTCCCATGCATTTTTAGATAGGAAAGAGTGAAATGCTAAGATACACACCGGCGCGTGTTAGTCTCAGTGAGCACGTGACTCCTAGCGAGTTACGCCGTAGTTAGCGCGTTTAGGGTAGAATTGAGACATTATTAGCGAGTTGAACGTACCATTATTAACCTTTGTAATCTATGCTCCACGAGCGTTATATATAATTTTCCACGGGAATTTTATGTACATATATTTTCAAAGTCCAAGCACGTATTTAGTTTTATTTTATGATATTCATTTAAAATTTTTAATTTATGTCTTTGTGTGTGAAGCACCTTTTTGTACAAACTTCCAAGCCAACATAGATAGTGTATAAGTGACATACCTATGCTATCAGATGTATTAGTGTGATAATTTAATCGGGAATTTAGTGAGGAATGTCGTTTTATGACTCGTTATCGTAAGAGTTGATCGAAAACAATTGTTAGTTTGTTTAATGTCAGGTTCAGATATACATATACGTGTACCTGTATTACGCAAGGTTCGAAGTAAATTTTGTAGGTGATTGCGTTCTTTGCGTTTTACATGAGTTCAATTTTAGAATGTGTATCAGGCGACAAAATGTGTGTGTTACAGTCATATGCCCTCAGTCTCAGTCTGAGCGACAAACAATGTATGGATTGTGCGGCACGGTGTAATGTAGTAATGAATTGTTAATTTCGCTCACCAATGGCATTAGATTTGGGTAGAAATCCAAGGATGGACCACTGGCCCAATCCTGACGCCATTTTCTATTCTGTTCCATCATATCTGAATGTCAACGTGCGTTACCAGTATATCGGCAAAGATTCCTTGGATTATTGAATTACAGTGACAAAACTGCAAGAAAATACTACTTAGCAACAAACAAATACGTGGTGGGGGGAATAAGCTTGAGGAAGGTTAATTTCAAGGTCGACTAAGACCAAATTACATTCGAGAAATATTGCAGATTGACTGGACAAATAAGAATCTACCGTAAAATCCAATTGGATTCTTGGAACTTGCTAAGTAAATCTGGAATTTTCCGCGGGAATAGGCGCCATGCGACGGCCTCGAGAACCGACAAAAGATTCGTGAACGGCCGCTTGGCTCTCGGCCAAAGCGACGCCAGCTTTGGACAGAATGAACTTTAAGCACCCGATGAGAAAGCCAATTTGGGCCAGCATCTAAACTGTCCTTCCCCTCGATTTTAAAATAACACACAGGAGTCGAGGGAGTGAAATTTTCATTATACGATGTTCAATTTAAATCATACATTAATACGTCAAACAAGAATCAGCCCAAGAGGAAAATGGCTTAGACGTTATAAAGGAAGAAATATTACTGGAACACCCAATTAACTTAATTGTATTATTCACATCCCAATTTACTTTCTAAACAAGCGGTTCTTCTCACAATCAATCTTATTTACAAATTATAATTTTTGCTCATTTCGGCTGAATGAAGGAAACAAATTTGCGCAAGAAAACATACGGCCTGAGGATAGTTTCACAATCATAGTTAGCCATCTACTGAGTGTCCCCATGGATACCTTTCAACGTCGAAAATTTTAGTGGAGTTCTTAAAACGCAATAGAAAAAGCATTCAACACGAAAATATACTGGAAGTATCGGAAGTACAGAGTAATTTCTGCTAACGATTGTAAAATTATTCAAGCAATTGAATTAAAAGCTACCGAATTAGAATTCATATCAATAATAAAATATAACCAAGAATGTTTTCGGTCTTAATCCTGCTGATGACAGACATTGCCAAATTATTATCTAATGTCCCAGTTGGTACAATAGAAAACACAGAGAGTAAATCGAAATTTTCAGTACTTAACCCTGGAATGGTAACCTCGGGTTTCTCATGCCCCGCAGTTTGTCTTCTATTTTTTTCCAATGCATTCAAGACTAAGAGTCTCTCCTTCACCCAACCTTAAATTTAGGGTTACCAACCCAGGGATGAATAAATATTCAAGAACATTTATACATATGGTGAAAACTTAAATAGTCTTCGTAATGAAAGGGTTTTATTTAAAAAAAGTTGATTGAATTCAAGGGTGAAGTAGCTTTCAATTCTACAATTTTTATCACGAACGTAATCCAACTATTTCATTTTGTTTATTTAGAGTGAATATTTGAGACGAGACATGCTATAGGAGCGTAGTCAAGAAGCCCTGGATAGAACTCTGCCAAGTCGGTATTAGCGGCTCTTGATTAGATGAGGCAGACGTAAGCTCATTAAAGCATGCTCAGGGTTCACTATGACAGCATACTCACACTGTATGCGGTGATGAACATGTTCCACGGCATGAGGGTGCCCACGCCGTGCAATGTCAGGGTAAGGAATACCAGCGCTAATCTGCACAAAGAAACGAGAAGTTGAGAACAGCAGCTAGCACTAATAGGAAAGAAAAGGTAACAATGAAGCACAGCAAAGCAAGAGACTTAGATGTCAGACAGTCAACGATGAGCACACAAATAAAATAAAATTTAGAACAAATGTCTAATTAAAAAAAAACCTGCAAAAAACGAAGAACTGAGTAAAAACACGTGATGTGAGAACACAAAAACCCGTTACAATGCTGAGTGTACACATTTCAAATTAATAGAAAAAACATGTCGCACCGGACAAAAAGTATTCGAAAACGAATAAATGTAGTGTAGCAATAAAACAAGTATTCTTGCATTGAATATGCAATGACATACGCATTTCGATGGCCAAGGGTGCGTGAACATCGTTGGTTCTACTGCTCAGAAATAAGTCACTCTGAAAATGAGAAGGCACTGTTATTATAATAAACTCTAATTACAAATTTTATATTTTATTATTATCACGCCAGTATTCACAACTGCTTCCACGTTACCATTACAGAGATGTTCAAAGATTTATGTTGAGGTAACGGGAATTGTACGACAAAAAAAAAAATCCGCAACGAGCCCCAGTACACTAAGATCCTGACTCGCCTGAAAACTTCGGGTCGATCATGTTGGGACAGTTAAGGAGGAGAATCAGCGTTCGTATGGAAACCCAGGGGTAGAACAATGCAATACCTGTTTCACAGCGTTTGCTGCGATTATTTGTAGAGGGTTGTGGAACATTATTATAATTTAAAAGATACCGCATTTAATAAAAGGAAACAGTAATTTTAGTTTCCTTTCGTTTTCTGATAGTTCTAGTTCAATTCACGTACATACAGCAATACCTGCTTCAATGCGATGGTCTTTCTTCCCGTTCTGCAGCAAAAAACGAATAGTAACAACGAAAACTAATTGGAAATGAAATTTCATTAGAGACACCTATGGCATTTATTGCCACCGTCCCGAAATTAATACTTGCAGCATAATGGATGCCGTAGGGTTATTTTTGATATATGCCTGAACACGGTTGTGTACGTCTAATGTCTATCCGCTATTGCGGGTTTAATTGATATTACAATTGATATGTATTAGATTATGGCGTGAAACAACGCAATTTTTGTAAACTATAAACATAAGTAGCATACATTGAATTATCATTCCTTTTTTCAAAGCATACATAAATACCACAAGTGCATAATTTTATTACCTAATCATTTTTACAAGTAATCATCTACCTATCAATAGACATATGAAAAAGATCATAGTCTCTCTGAATCTTTCTTAACATAAGATGCCTTTCTCTTTAGTCGCTTATCTATTTCTCCAAACTCAGCTATTTTTCTTTTTCAGTCTTATCAGAAGTCGTGTTCGACTCGCTACTTTTCCTGAAGCACTGTATCGGAAATGGTACTTTCTTCTAACAAGTTTCCGTCCATTATTAAAAATTCATCATGTGAAAGACGTGACTCGTGGTCCTGTAGAAAATCTTTCCCGTCTTCAGTTGTAACTTCTGCAAAAATTAGCATCTCGAGTAGCCTGTATAAGATTTTGTTTGAGTTTATCTGTGATTTCATAAGCATTTTCAATATTACTGATTCATTAGTATTCTAATTACTTTGTAATGTTTGTTTAACGCAATTCTGGTGATAAATTTTTCCAAACTATATTCAACATCGACTGCACTACAGCAGTCTAAGCGCTGTCAATAATTTCTAGGTCATTCTTGATATCGGTATCTTTCCAATTATTTTCACGTTTTCTTCACTTTCGTCAGTCTCGATGATTCATATCATTTAAAAACCAGCAGTTAAAAATATATGAATTTTAGCCTTTTACCTCCCAACGGTAACCTTCACCGTTCAAGACTGAGCTGCTCAGTCCTTCACCCTCAAGGTAAAACGTTTTTAGTAATTAAACTGCATTGGTAAGAAGTTGAATTAAACAGAAAAATCTCGCGTAATCAGCAGCGTTTGCGAAACTGTGTTCAATGAAATGGAAATCCTTCAACACCACTTTTTCATCATTCCCCAATCAGTGCATGCCAAGTGAAATTAACTATCTTACATGCAAGTAAGCGAAGACTTTACTGAGAGTCATTTTCTTACTAATTAATCAAGGTTATCTATTCATCAAACATCGCACGAGAGCATTTTATCTTGGCATCAAAACTTACTTGCTCGTTCAACAAACTTCGCCGGATAGCTTCAAATTTTGGAACCGAAAACGAACAAGCAATTTGCGTAAGCAGAAGATGAAATGATATGGCAATCACACGTATACTTCAATGTATTAATAACTTTTTCTTCAAAGTTTCTTTCCCAATGGTGTCTGAGTTTCGGCAACAAAGGGTTAACTGATCTAATTGCACACTGACACATTGGTTACACTAATACGTAATACGGAGGTCAACATTTTACTCTTACGAGAGGGTACATACTACATTGTTTTTTTTGTATGGTCTGGTGCATTGCCTAATAATACCGATGCCTTGATATCCAAATATTCCAATTTATTACATTCTTGGACAAGCGGTACAAAGTAGAGTTGGCACCACTCCGTCAAACTTTTTCATGTCATTCAAGCTTTAGCATTGTTCAACCACCAACAGCAGGTAGAGAGAATTTGTTGAAATTTTAGAGTGTTCTAGAATTTTTCGATCTGTGCAAGAGTAAAGTTTTAGTTTACCACTAAAAACTACATTTTCTTCCATGAGCAAAGTAACTTCAAACGCAATCCTTCATTCATTAAGAAAGTCGTCGACGCAAGTTATTCCCAATACAAACAATCAAAATTATAAGGAACAGGGCTACAATCTGCGTAAACACCGTCATACAGAGAATATAAACATTCTTCAGTTTGAACCTTGGTTTAAATTGATGAAACAAACCGCTGCTTGCTTCAATTATATTTAGGACAGGAATATTTAATGAATAGTGAATTCAGCTGAAGAAAATGACAGACAGACAGTACAAGAGTTTGAATTATGCTTTGACTGAAGAGCATCGCTCTCTGTCAATAATTCAATATTAGTAAGAATTTCAAGTTTTAAACATATAATATTATGACCAACTGATGTCATGTTATGAATTTCATTAACACTTTATTTTATTTCATCTTTGTTATTCACTGTTAATCTACGAAACCGTTGAGATCTCTATCACATTCATGCACTTGCGGAACTTGTAAAAAAAATTCTCTTTTTGACTCAGGTTGGGAACTTTTTTAACAACATTCACATCGTCCTCTGAATTTTGTTTTGAGTAATACTGCTCCTCATGAATAATAATCGGAAGCATCTGAAAAATAAGAACTGCTGTCTGCAGCACAACGTTAGTGAAGCAAAGCATGGCAATCCTCGCACCAGATACCAGATTTTGTTTTAAGTAATACTGCTCCTCATGAATAATAATCGGAAGCACCTGAAAAATAAGATCTGCTGTCTGCAGCACAACGTTAGTGAAGCAAAGCATGGCAATCCTCGCACCAGATACGAAGTTAAGAAAGCGCAGCTTAAAAACGAATCCAAGTCGAAACGGTTTCGTTGCAAACTAAAAAAACATCAAAGAAGGTATTACTTTATTTCAAAATTCATGAAGTACACTTTTCAATTTTCTTTTTTCTACGAGTCTCTATCTCTATCGCAAATGTTGTCAAGACGAGTCATGTTTCAGCGTTGCGAATCTAACCACACAATAAAAATGATGAACAATTCCGGTCTTAATCGAAAGCATTCAACTGAAAAAAAAAATATTTTTTCCCAAAAATTAAAAATGTGTTATTGGTCTTGATAGAAAAATGAAACAACTCTCTTGAAATAGTGTCGAAGTGATGAATCATTGTACTAAAATAGCTGTTGTTTTGTCTATTTTACAATGGGACTGGTGTTTCGTGCACAGCTCCACGCAAATCTGATAATTACGACTGTGTTCTGATGAGTTTTCATGACTCACTGCTAATGGTAGACAACATCACGTAGGACGAGAGCTAATGGGAGGCTTGCGTGCCTTGCTTCAAGCCAAAGAATATGCACAATATCATATTTATCTACATACATCATCCATATAAGCTCAAATTATAAATAAACATACACATTACTTTGATAGTTGCGCAAAAATAGTTCAACAAATACAACGTTGAAACAGCTGCTCGTCTGTACATTACTTCATCCATGATTCAAGAGTTTAACAGGAGCACATCGGAAACAGAATTAGTGAAATAAAACATTGGAAATGTTCTATAAATTATAACAGAAAAACTGAAACTTGGGAAAACGATTAATTGTTGAATTTATGGCATGATGCAACCAGCTGCGTTAAATCTACCTTAGAGTTCGAAAAACATATTATATTGTAAAACACAGAAAATAATTATACTGGGAAGACCTGACTAAAAAACTGTATTTGTTGTGCACTACAGACCTCTACAGAGCTTCAAAATACATGAAAAAGTTAAATCATTCTCTGTAATCGTTTCATATAAAGCTACCCTTCATATAAACGCGTCTAAATCCAACGATATGAGTATGGAATATGTTCCATTCGTGTCAACAGCGAGCAAACTATATCGTCTCTGAGTAACACTCTCGCTTTCATCGATGATGATGTGAAACTATTGCGTATAATTTTACATATATAGATAAAAATAAATCATAACCAAATATTTTTTAGGCTAGGTAACAAAAATAATTCAAGAGAGAAAGGATTAAACCACCAAGTCCATAACTCACCGATCAGGTGGTCCCTCATACTTAGGTATTTCCTCAGGCTCATCCTCAGTTTTTGGATGCAAGGGCGTCAATTCAAGACCTTTACCAGAACTATTAGCATCAAAGGACGGATCTTCAGGCGGCTCCCAGTTGGGATCACTCAGCGCGGGGTGCCTTAATTTTTGTCTCGGTGAAGGCGACCCGCCCGGGGTGTTGACACGAGACAAGTCCTCCACGGAGGCAAGCGGAGCCGAGAGTATGTGATTTTCTCCCATTGTATTCCCTAATTAAATATAATTACTTAAATGTTTTTACACGAAGAACCTACATTTTTCAAAGTCCACTACCATTTTCACATACAAAAATATAACCAAATGAGTTATAATACATTCACTCCTATACTTGAACGAGTGGCGTAAACATTACGAACGACGCACACTTCCGCCTTGAGGAATATTTTCCAGTGCCACAAGATGCTAGATCAAAGTTACATGGGCAAAATCAATACAAAAAACACACTAAGGTCTAATTCCTTGTCTACAACGTCGAGTAGGAGCAATTACACTGATTGCCTTCACAACCAGATGCTACAAGGTCCAAGCATCTTGGCCGGAGACATCATTTGATTGAATGGAAAGCGAACTCCGCCACACAAGGCAATTGGCTATAATGGCAGGACAACACGGCAGTAGGACGGCACACAATGAGCAATAGTTCTCTTCCAGTCCTGACGACGGCTTCTCCGAAATGATCGATAAAACTAATACAAAGGATGAAGGGAAAACAGTGACTGTGATGTGTACAGTACCTAAGGATAAATTCACAGGAATTACAAGAATTGAGAAGAATGATCAGCTTTCCCGAAAACTGTTGCGTTAGGAGCACCTTAATTTAGTCTTCCACAGAGAAACACGCGTAAGAATAAATAGTCTCGAGAATTGTAATGAAGAACGAACATGCCTTCAATGACAATAATAGAGTCACAGATTAGTTCTCTCACACAGTTAGTTCACACAAGAAACAACAGAACTCCAAAAAAGCGCTTATACACATCACAAAAGAACCGAAGTACCTTCCGCAATGCGGCCCAAAACACTCATTTTCACTGGATTATTTCCTGGTTTCACAACATCAACACTTAAAGCATCTCTAATGATTACTACTAAGACATCAATTGGATGGCAGTTGTACGATAAAAGGCATCGAATAATCCTGTAAAAAAGACGATCGTTAGACGTAACATCATTATTACACTAAAAATAAGAACAAGTAGTAACCGAGAAGGTATTTTAGCTCAAAAAAAGTTACGAAGCGACTTGTGTACCTCTAACAACAGGATAGTGGAGTGTGTAGTCAAACAAAATTAGAAAAATATTACTTCTAAGATCGCCCTTCTAATTTTAAACACGTTCTCAGCGTATTGGGGCACAGGTGTCTCAATGGAACAGTTCCACTGAAGCGTCATGGCGTATCTATGAATTGAAGCCCATATTTTACCAATGTTTGCTGAAACCCTTATATTTCAGTTAATAAAATAACTATAAACCATCAGAGTAGATAGAGAGAGCACACATGATAATAGCGCGTCGAACTTCAAACGACGAACTGTCTCTGAATTCAAATTTGGCGCCAATTGTTAAAAATACTAAATAAATCCATTCAGACGCAGGGAACGTGTTAAACAAAACGTAATCAAAGTTTATCATGATGAAACGCAAGATGGATAGTTTATTTCAAAAAATATGCTACACCTAAAAAATTACTGAAATGGGATGAACAGTTCATTCACCAGCATGAAATGTGCGTCTAAAACGTTCTTATGATAACAACCTCAGTAGCAGTAAATCACATTTGATGTAGCTAACACTTTATCACCCGTACTTAGGTAATTAAGACGTGTTATCCATGATGAAATCAGTCTTAAATATTCTTATTATAATGTCATGCGAGTTACAGGTGTCTTTTGGCGGCAAGTAGAATCTCAGCAACCGGCACTCTCCCACTGAAATGCATCTGAGCAAACAAACACCCATCGGACGAAGCCTCAAAACACAAAATGTAGAGAAGGTAATAGTGATGCTTACGAGAGCCACAGTGTATCATGATGAAAAACGAATTCGAAAATAAGAAAAACTACGAACTTCCACGAAAGAAGTGAGAGCGAGCAACGCAGACGAGCAACAGAGAATCACTGAAGGCAGTTTCGAAGCGGAGTCGCTCTTCTCACCTCACTTCGCTCTCTAACGAGCACACAGTCCTCTTTCCAGCTACAGGGCCGGTCGTTGCCGCCCTCGACCAGCCATAAAACGTGCCTCGAACTTTGCAAATGAGGTGCATTGACGCACTCAGTCAGTGCTAGAATGCTGAAAATATCCTTCCGAGTGGGCTAGAGATAGTTTCGAAATTGACGGCATCCATTACAGCCACTTAATTTTCAACCTTTGGTAAACTTCACTTGTTCTTTGCATCAAGTGGAGCAGAATAGAAATCACACCGGAAAATAATTCCATTTCAAATGAAGTTCTCCGAAGGTAAGGCACAGTAGTACCTCTAAACACCGAATGTACGTTAACTTAAGGGATAAATAATAATTTAAACAACTCAAAATATTGCTCATCGCTGGAAAAATGACGGCGGTCATAAATGATAACAGTATATACATGCAAAAACTCATTAAATGCGTAAGAGAACAGAATATTTAGCTAACATTAATTGGGCATAAAAATTTCGTTAAGCAACGATCTTATATGCAGATAATATTCAACCCTTTCGCTTCATTCGACAAACTTAAACTCTGCAAGCAAAACTCAACGTCTATCACGTACTAAACTGTCCTTTAGAAATTTTTAAATGAAGACTGATTTGGTTTTTGAAGCTATCTGGGTGTAGAAAACTATCACTAAATTTTACAGAGGAACTCAAACCGGACAAAATCGATCTGAATGGCTTGAACAAATTTCAGAGGTCTGAGTTGGAAGAGAGCTTCAGATCAATACCGGAGACTCCGCCCAGCAAAAGCTACTGGCCAGTCAGTAGACGACTCTGTGTGTCGAGACCCTTGTTCATCTGACTTAGGAACAAAAGAATTGCAGCCAAAGTAGGACAAAAAACGTTCTTCAGTAACCATCAGTGTTACGATTACCAAAGGCAGAGAGAAAAATGAAAGGGGTGAATACATCCGAAACTGGTCTTGAACTATTATAGATGGCATCAAAATTATAACATTGTGCACTGTCGTTTCTCTTGCGAAAGTCGATAAACCGTGTCGGTCACTGGAGCAGAGGTCCCTTGAGACGACAGAAGAGGAGCACATGGCAACATCGCCACGTAAATAAACAGCCCCGCAGGTAATAACCATAACTGAGACTGATGCTTCAAAATTGTAGTGGTTTTTAGAATTCATAAAGATACAGCACAATATGCGCTCAGAAACGCGCTTCAATACGGCAGCGAGCGTCTCGTGTGGGGTGTCGTCGTAAGCAAGGCATATTGATGATAACACAAAGCTCGTGCGTTGCATGTCTCCAGAATGAAACTCGGGATGTGGGAAAAGAGCACGAGTTTACGAAGTCGTTCTGAAATTCCATCCGTCTCACTACATCTTAGAACGTTAATACCAAATGAATAAAAAATTGATTATAAAGGAAGTTTCAATACTCTAGGATGAATTCCGGTTCAACAGCCCCCAAGATGACTTTCAACTCTCTACATCACCACTCCGAGGAAATAAGACAAATAATCAGCTAAGAACTAAAATTTGTACCAACACAACTGAAGCATAATTATGTATACCAAAACCCAAATAAAATAACAACTACACAATACCATGAGAGTTATTTCAAGACACAGTACGCAACAGGTTCCACAACTCAAAAAAGCTTTGTATGTACTTGAGCGTAGATAAAGAATTTGAGTGCAATGCGGTAGAAAATGAAACGCACCTTAACTGCACGCAAAATGGCTGCTTCGACACCATCAAGTTATCAAACGATTATGGTCCCAAGACACTCACGCATTAGCAATAAGCTTCAAACAGACAGACACAAAGCTGTGTGTACAAGCCCGTGAATAGACGACGTGCGCACAGCGCATTACGCAGTACGTGGTCGATAAGGACGCAATAAGTCAGGGCACACGAGGTTCCGACTAATTGAAGACAACGTCGAGTTATGGCCAAGAAATAGCCTGGTGAGTATGAATACAAGTCCACACGTTACAGTTGGTTAATTTACAGCAATGGTGATTTAGATAGAGTAATCGCTCTCACTTTATATTAATAAGAGCTTTAGAGTGATCATCATCGAATAAATTTAAATGCCACAGCAGAGAGTCAAAGGAGGTAGGTTTCAGCTATGCGTATTAGTTAACAGCCCGCAGATTCAGTCATTACCTAAATTACACGAGAAGCTTGGATTGAATATTACTATGAATGTGCTCGACAGAAGTTATAAATTATACACAAAACTGGTACAAACAGTGTGTTAAATTTATTCAGGAACCGGACTTTTATTTTATTTTTATTTATTATACAGGTTGTAAGAGAAAAAAGGTACAGAATTTCACACTTACCGAAGAGTGGCAAACTAAACACTCATGCATCTATGAAAGTTTGCGAAAAAATGTTGGTTCTTGAGATATTAGCTGTTTGATGTATGAAAAGATAAAATTTGAAAACAAAATGACCCACAAATACCTGATACTTAACTTCACAGAAATTTTCCAAGCTTCCATCACTCGCATTAATATATACTGATTTTTAGGGACACATGAAAAGCCTTGTTTATTCAACACTCGTGAAATCAGAGGAAGATCTCATTTTCCTTAACACCCTGTATCAACTCAAAATCGTTACAAATATCAACTCATGATGCAGGACGTACATAACCTCATCATGCCAATTTGTACTAAATAGTACTTAAATTGATTTCACTAGAATTAAACAAAATTTAATGAATTTTAATTCTGAGGCAGAGCCTTTTAATACTCGTACATTCAAAGTGATTGAACTTTGGAAAAAGGTCTACGGACTTTACACCCAAAATTTAACTATTAACTATAATATTACCTTCACATCACATTCAGGTATAGCCTATCGCCCAGGCCTATTATGAATAAAAGGATAGTTCGCAGAAAATGAAGAACAAAATTGAATCCTCAGAAAATAATACCATAAAATATGAAAACCAGCAATGAATATTTTTGGAAAGCTCTAAAAAATACGTTAAAATAAACAGAAGCAATTCCACTAGAAACAAACATTTTTGAGCTTGAATCTTCATTTAAATCCATCAAACCGACCGCTGCTTCCATTACAACTAGGATAGGAACCTTTAATGTATTGTGAATTCGACTTAATATTAAGACTGCTAGTACTTCCGTTTGTATTACGCTTTGACTGCGGCCATAAGATAAACTCGAGGCTATCAACGTCTATTTGAAGCATAAGCATAAACGCAGAGCAGAAGAAGTACAAGCAGACCAAAACGCATCTAAACTAAAGGAAAATATTGCGATGAAATTAGCACAAACGATCGTTATAGTTAGTTTCAATAGAAATGAACATTTTTATGCTCACTGCGCAGAATAAGCGTCATTCAAGGTGACATGACTATCAACTGACATGTTTCAAGATGAAAAATTCGTCATTATGCCTCATAAAATTTTAAAAATATGATGCATAATTAGCTCAGTAACGCAAAATAGATCTACACGTAACATCATAAACATGAAATCATACTTTCGAATGAAGAATATAAACAAGCGAACGATGACAAAATATGACGTTTCTCACGACTTTCCTTAGAAAACGACATATTGATTTATTGACTCAGGGGAAGCTTGCCGTCACACCGCGGGCACCAAATCCTGGTTCGTACAAAAGAAGTGGTCGCAATAAAAATTAAATACACGAGAAACTCGGTTCGCCAGAGAGTACCTCGATCAACGCTAAGTCAATTGAGATTAACTAAAGAAGTTGTACAACTACTGATATAACTTTTAAGAAACACCTAAAACTTGTCTTAATGCTAGCACACTAGGAAATTTATTTTTGACGCATAACGATGAAGTAGGACGCCGTATACGTATATATTTGTAATGATTCGACTGTAAAGGTTAATATAAGTGGGACTATAATTTTTTATTTCATTAGTTAGTTTAAAGCTTACTAGCCACATGGAATACGACCTCAAAAGAGTCAAAAAAGGATCATTTAGTGTGGACTTGACCGTGAAATCTACGCACGTGTGTATTTCCCCACAAGGGTCCCTGCGCATAGGCACAGTAAGATAAGAAAGCGGAGGATGAAAAGATACAAAGAATAATTAAAGAAGAAAGCAAAAAAATGGAAAGAAGTCCCGACGGTAACTCATGGCTGCAGTAATCATACCGCGCTCTCCTATTTGGACGCCATTCCCCACAGCACAAAACGGGCAGACCTAACTAGCCTAACTAGCTTAACTAGCCTAACTAACCTACCTAGCTTAAGGGGACCCTCTTTGCGAAAATGGTAAAAAAAAATGCATTTCGGTTTAAAATGCTTCTGTGTTCCCTGGGTCAGGG
>VOMN01004214.1:0-29886 GCA_014899125.1 Orchestia grillus
CTTCCAGGATGAAAATTTATGTTCTTCGTGTTTCTGTCTGATGAGACGAGGTCGTCGGTACTGGAAATTGATTGACTTTTTTTTGCAATTAAGGGGCAAGAAAGTTTCAGAATTTTTTTCGAATGAACCCAACTTGAATGATGTATTTTACAACGATATTCTACCGTAGTAAATAGATGTTTATTTACTACCTTACAAAGATTTGCACCCATATTTAAACCAATCATTACCATGTAATGGCATAATTACCGTAGTAAATTAATATTTATATACTACGGTATTTATTAGTCATTTATACAAATAATTAATTTCAACATACTTGAAGCTGAAATTGATGTTTTGAAATTTATGAAAATGAAATCATATATGTGTCTATTTTTTAATACGCGCAGTTAATTTATAATTTAAAATGTTTTTGTGCTGTTAATTTTTCGAGGCATCAAACAATTAAGTACCTTAAAAATACCTTCAGAAGTTGTACGGGAATTTAAGGACCACGCATTCTTCTGGAATCATTCCCACGGTTCTTCCTTAAAAAAAATTGAAGAATTCTTCGGGATCAAAAGTAGCGTAGTAAGAAACAAGTGCTGTCCTCATTTCATAAGATGATTATAGTGTGCTTGAATTAATCTACAGAACAAAGCTGCAATAGAGCCAATTATTACCGAACCAGTTTTCACACATGTACCCCCCACGTGGTGCCATCATTACCTGCTGCTCTCCAGCAAATCACACCAATCAATTTGCTATCGTCATGGCACATGGCGCGCAAAAAGGTGGGGAAATAAGAGCAGGCAAACTGCCAAGCCTGACAAGTCAACAGAATGAGAGAAAGCAGAATATATATACTAATTTAGGAAAAATTATTCAAGATGGATAATCCAAAAAGTTTGAACTGGTCAACATAGCACTTCTGCGAACATCTTTCACTCAAATTTGTTCAGTGGGAAAATAATACAACACTAAATCATTTCTTATTCCTTGTATCACTTGAACATTTTTAAAATGAGCCACACGTGACATGAGCAAGATATATTTTGAGCCAAAATAACAACTAGCAGAAATATATTTTTGGCTGTCTCACTAGTCGCTAATGTAAGCCAATTTGGTCTTATAAAATTGTAAAATAAGACAAACAACCTTGCAAATCTCAACTGAAACAATTTCTGGACAAATGAATTAATTACAAGATGATTGCAGTAACTGATAATATAATGATGTATAATTAAAATTCTATCAATCAGTACATTCATCAAAGCGGAAGGCATACTCTGTGACAAGCGCCAAATGAAACTCGCCACTATGTAGAAAAACAGAAACAGAAATTTCGCAATCATAGTTATCGAATAGATTCTCCGAGGACATATTTTGCTCGAGTATCGAACGCCACCTATTGGGAGAATTCTAAGCTCTAGAGGGCTGCAATGCATCTGCCGCTGCATTGGGGTGCAACCGTCGCCGCTAGGTGGCGCCACCAGCCAAGCAATGCAGCCAAACTAGCGGCCCAAGTACCCGGCATAAACCAGCGTGTCGATTAACATTTCCATTATCGTGTTTATTTTAAAACCAACGAAAATATCCATTCCAACCAAATCGATAAATCAAGTTACTATTATTTATAAAATTTGGAATCAAGTGAATGAATTTCAAAAATGCATTGTTGAGTTGGTAACTAAGTTTTCGATTCTACGATACCCGCAACCAACGATTAGAGTTGGCAATTATTCTAGCCGCAATTTCCCATATCTAGAAATAATTCGCAAGAAAATTCAATTTCCCTCCAAAGACAAGCACAAAATTTTTAGCAAGTAAACTTTTTTGGTAGAAAGATCAGAAACTTCCAGCAGCGCGGTAGCGTGTTCCGCGAATAGATGAGCACCTACCTACGCTATTTCTTCGACAGGACCAGATCTAATTTAAAAAAAAAATTAGAAATGGTACAGTAATCACAACTAGAATATTATGACCAAATTCGATGAATTTTTATGAGAGTACGATATAATCCACTACTACTGCAGGTCACATTCGGTCAAGCTCCAAATAGCAAAATAAAGGCAATCATCAAACGATAGGAAAATTTTCGGAAGCATCATATGGTCTACTTTCCGGTCGCGAACAAGAAAAGGCTCAAATTTTAAACTCTATCAGTAGAAAATTACAGTAGAATATGAAATAATGCATGCGTTTTTAAACTATTTTATTAAATTCCCGAGAAATTCTTAACTATCATGTTAAGTGTTGGGTATATTAATAGATTACCTCTCCTCTCACCGACTATAAATAAAATGTTTGAAATAGATATCGAACGGAGCGAAAAAACTCGTGCACTTGAGAATCGCATCTTTTAACATACCGCACGTATGCATAAAACCACAAAAAATCTTCGAAATAGGAAATACTGCATTTTCATCGACATTATGATGTGATACTCATATCCAACGCAGTGACTAAAAATTTTGCTTACAGCTGGTCTGCTCGAACAATGAATGCTAGAGATGACTCATTAACGACTCTTCTTTCAAGGAAGCGACATGAAGGAACCCATAATATTAATAATAGCTGTTCAATTCCTAGAGTTAATTATAGTAAAGTAACACATGCAAATAACGAAGGGAAGGCACCTCAAACTAATTAATCATTCTTGTAAAGATTTCATTTTGTCTTCCTGCTAAGCTTACCTTTGAACATTTCAACGGCTCTCGTCTCTAAATACTCATTGGAAAGTCACAAAATAGGTTTTCGAAGAACAGATTTGTCAAATTCATCTGTTTTCCAATCACATCTACCGAGTTCATGCCTTAGCGTTAGTAGCTACATATCAAATCGTAGGAACATCGATGTAAATACTAATTGCTAGCATATACACAACTTCATTCTCGTCAAGTGAAGATAAGGTGAAACAAGTATTTGAGCAATTTTAAAAAATCTATTTAATAATAGTGTCTGGAGAAACTAAGCCGTGAAACTAATATATTATATTATTTCAAACAAATAACCAAAAATACACATGGGCCAACATCACTCAGCATCAAGAATATATTTCCATACCAAACCTAACGAATATATTCATTAAAAAAACATTGAGAAGGTATTTAGGCTCCTTAAACAAGTTTTAATCATTTGATTTCTAAATGATTTGACAAGTTTTGACTAGAAACTTCAGAACAAACCAAAATTGATGTAAGCTTATCAATGATTTTAAGATTAGTTTTACAATAAAAGTCTATTTAAAACCACTAAGATACCGAAGCAAAGCTAGGGAGCTATCAAAAAATCTGAAAGAGCGTATTATTCCTGCGCTCACTGCCGAAACGGGCTATCGAAATATTTTTAAAAACATAAAGGTCCCTTTAAGCACTGTGGGTTATAGTCTGAAGAAATGGACGATGACAGGAACCACAGAAAATTTTTCAAGATCAGATGTACCACACAAGACTTCAACAAGAGGTTTACGAAACACGTTACATAAGGTTGAAGCGAATGCTTTTGAGACATGAGATGAACTTCTAAAGACATTACTGCCGTTGGAACACGTGTCAGTAAGAAAACGGTATTGAACTTCACCGGCAAAAATTCAAATCACGATCTCCTCGCAGGAAACTGAAGAAACGCCATTTAAAATTAAGAGAGCAGTTTTAAAAGTAAATTTGGAGCCCGATGATAATTCTTCAAACAAATTCTGTGGCACGATGAAAGCAAGATATTACTTTATGGCCACGATGATATTCATGTTTGGGGAAAGATAGAACGGCCTATACACCCAAAAGAATATCATATCAACTGTGAAACATGTAACAGAGGCATGAGGTTGATTTGGCATGAGGTTGATTTGCATTCCATGGTATGCAACAATGGGAAGTAATTGAAGGAACATGAATAAAACTGAATTTCATAAGATTTTAGAAGATAATTTGCACTAATCTGCTGAGGAATTGGACCTTTATCTCCTTTATTCTGTGGCTGGTTCCACAGAATAAAGATCTTGGACCTTTATTCTGTGGCTGGTTCCACAGAATAAAGATCTTGGGCATACCGTCAAAAAATTCGTGATTGGTTTCACGGCAACAATGTCAAGGTACTGACACGGCCTAGCTAATCCCTGGATTTAAATCCAATAGATAATTTATAGAGAAACCTTTTGTCAAAAGTTAGATTTACGCAAGAAGACCGACAAACCTCAATGAATTAAAAGTGTTTGCCAAAGAAGAATATGGGCTGAAATTCCATTCAAATCCAGCCAGACATTTAGTAAAAACGTACAAGAATAATTTGGAGCAGGAATTGCAAATTGAGGGGGTGTAACGTAATAATAAAAAGCGTATTCTCATAAGTCCAAATTTTTTGTCAATAATTACTTTCATCAATTGTATATAAATTCTATACACGTGACAAATAATCTATTTTGTTCCTCATCAATATCTGCTGGTATCCATCGTATACTTCGAGCAGCTTTTATGGTTAACGTGTCTTTAATAAATGCTTTAAACGAAAGATTTTTATTCTGTTCAAATATTTGTTTTACCTCATTGTATGTACATCGTGTTCGAATCCATCCCTACGGGATATTCCACACCTAACGGTGGCTAAAAAAACCGCGCTATTGCGTCAGGTATAAAATAAGTGGTGCTTAATGTTCACAATTATAATTATATACTGCCCGAAAATATTTTAAAATTTTGGACATAGGGATTTGATTAAGATGCAGAAGAAATTTTAAAATGTCATTACATTCAGCCCTCCATTTACGCAGGGTACCGTGGTCAGTGAATTGCCGAGAAAAAACTCAAACAGCAGTTTCAAGAAAATAATCTTTTAATAATCATAAAAATTTGTGTACTGCAAAACTTAAACGTATCATTTTATTATTCTTCGTTTTTATTCAATTTTTTCAGCAAGAAATTGACATTGTCAGCCCAAGAAATCCTGTGTGGGCTTGCAAGCATCACTTCAGTGATGCATGCACTTGTCTCGAGACTACAAGTCTTTCAAGTATATTAAAAGGCACATTGAAATTAATTAACAATGCATAATGACAATATGCTGAGATTACTTTTTTCAAGACCTGAAAAAATATAATGAAGCTATTACAACTCATAACCTTGAACGATAGCTTACACAAAAATCTTATAAATCATTGCAAAAGATGGCTTATCGAGTTTCAATACAGAGATAAAGATCATTTATTTTACCTTCACAGCACACTTTTAAGGATACCTCATAATACACAGAAAAATTATCTGCTCACCTAGCGTTTGAGGAAACAAATGGACACCGTTTAAAGCGATGTTTTGAGAGTGAAGACCAAATTTTACATTGGTAGTCGGCAATGGATAAGGTTTCGGCTTGATCCTATGGATTTGTATAATACAGAGAGTGAAGCACTCCTAAAAGACTCTTTAAGATAACTACCATTGCTCTTAGCGCAACTTACTTCTTAGAGCGCCCATCAAAATAGTACACTAGGCGTATTCAGCAACAGCGGCAAGATTATTACTGTTACACAACATAAAGGGTATGGCACAAACTTAGTAACAGGATTTTAAATCATTACCCTGCAAACATACAACCTAAACTTTTGTTTTTTGCAGCAACAAACTTCTTGTTTCTTAGCCACTTTACCTACATAATTTCGCTTTTGATTGAATAAATATGAAGTTAACCTCGAAACGTAAAATCATAATTGAAATGAATCGCACAGGGAAACAGAACTCAGACATTGCAAAATGTCTTAAAAGTTTTCAGATGGACTGTTTAGAATAAATTTTGCTGGTGACCAACGTGGGACCTTGCAGGAATAGGTGGGGTAACAGCCTATACCACCAATATCAGACAAGCCTAGTGTAGAGACCATCTCAATAGGTTCTGGTCCTAAGAGATGTGGTGACACTGTTCTCAGGATCTTAATAAAATATTAACTTCTCTGTGGGGTTTATACTTGAAGTGAGCTTGTTCAAAAGTTCACAACTTCATTGACGATTAAAAGGCCTCACTACTCCGCGCGTCCAAAGAAATTCAGCATAAAAGGCTTCGTGTGACAAATATAGAATCTTGTCACAGATCTGAAGTCAAGTTGAAAAGAATGAGTTATTTCGAGTGAATCTTAACAATTCCTCTTCTTTATAGTGTTCATATATCAATATTCCACGAAGTCTTAAGGTTTAATTTATGAACTATTCGGTTTTAATTTAATTCCATACTTTTACCCCATTCTGCATGCTATCGCTTTCGTAATTTTTATTTTTATGTTATTCGTATTTTTCTCTTACTTATACCATTTTATGATATATATTGGTACTATTTCGTTCATATGATAACAAGAAAGAAAGATGCCCAGTAAACTGATACGCTTCTAGATTTTACTCTGGGACAAAAAAAGACAAATTTCTCCGCCAAGAGAACTCAGAATTTCTACTTAGAGTAAAAAAAAAGTAAAAGGCCCCATCTTCTACTTTCATCAATCTAGAAATATGATAGTTCCCCTAAAACAGACACTTGTTTTCCTCCCTTTGTTCCTAAGTAAAAGGTATGTATGAATAGGTAGACACATTTTATAGTGAAGTATTTTACTTTTTTGTGTACCGTTTTTTTTCTAAATGAAAAAAATTATTGGTATCACAGTACCACAGCTAAAACTCAAAGTTCGCGTTCTCACAAAATTTAATCGAAAAAATTGGTGTTTAGAATAACGAAAAATGCAGTAAAGATGATCATTTGTCGTTAAACGGCGATCAATTTTCGATTTCTGAACATTCTTTTCCTTCAATTTTTTCTTTAAAAATCGAACCGATAAAGGAGTTTTTGTTAGGAAAATTTAAAAAAAAGAGTGTCAAAATTGCCCCAGTAGTTCTAGCAGCAGAGAAATTGCTACCCACAGCAGGAGCAGTGCGAGTCGGAAGCACAAATTTAGATCTCAACCATACATCCCCTCCCCCCTCTCCTGGATCCAAAATTCGGTAGTTTCGAATTAGCAGTCTCACACTGGGGCTTCTTTTTTTTAAAGGTAGGAATAACCTTTTTCTCACCCTTATTATTCTTCTCTGGTTTTATAAAATATTTCATTGCTACAACCATTATATTTATGACCAATTATATAATTCTTGAAAAATGATTAATTGTTATATACTTCCTTTCGGAATTTGAGAAGTCAGTTTTACAACATTAAACATCAACGATTCAGATGATCCATTAGATTAAAAATCAACAAAGTGTTGGTTTTCACACGGTACCACTGGACTACAAAATTTAACGTCTCGGTTAGTGGCTGTCAGTAATGAAAAAAAGCTTTAGCATTTTAAAAGTATAAAAGCCTAAGATCAAAAATAAAAGCGAATAGCTAAAACTGTAAAAAAGTAATCGAAAAACAACATTCATCGTATTAAGCCAGCCCGTCCTACGATAAAGAATGTGAAAAAAAAGATGATATCCCACGCATAATTGCACAACCAAACGTACAGCTAGCCGACTAACACTGAGGAGTGCTAATTCCCCAAGTTAACAAACGATCGGCACCATCAGAATGCCCACTCTAGTGGAGCTGTCCCTGCGAAGCAATATCAGGGTGAACCGTACAGTGCCCAGACTTCATGTTAAAATGTAGTTTATATGAAAATAACAGAATGACAACATGTATCGTAACAATTTAAAATGTTAGTTCAGATGGTACATAAACAAAGAGAAATGCTAACATTCAATACTAGTGTTACTCCAGATAGAATGCGAGAAAATACATAATAAATAGTCTTCATATTTATATCATTGGGTAAACTCAATTGGAATTATTTCCTTCCAAGTACCTGAAACAAGCTGGGTGAAGCTTCTTTTAAGCGCATCAGTGTTGTACATGAGTATGAGTAGTAGTAGTGAAAGCAGCGCTTCATCAACTCAAGACTATGTCGCACCGAAAGAGTAGGGACCATTTAGTGTGGACTTAGGAGAACGGGGAATCTTTGCACAGGGTGTGTTCCCCCACAAGATCCCCTGCGCATAGAAACAGCAAGTTGAGAAGGAAGAGGAAGAAAAGACAAATAAGAAATAGCGAAGAAGGAATGAAAACGGAAAGAAGTAAAGTGGGCACGAAAGATAGAAGTCCTGAAGGCCTATCTAAAGCTGAGGTAGCCTAGCGGTGCTCCCCTGGGGGCGCTAGTCCCCATAGCATAGGATAGACAAACCTAACTAACCTACCTCTATTGCCTATGGCCTATCCTATGCCCCCTGAGGGGATGTTGTACAAGATATAAAATAAAAAATTATTCCCAATGGTTCATGTATTTAGATTTTTATGTGCATATAAACAAATTTTCGTCTCTTTCAAGACGCTGTCACTGCACTTTACGGCAGCATTTCTTAAATGACCACCGCGTACTAAACGGCCGGTGTACGCGCGCATGTTGGAGTTGCAGGTTGCACCTAGCGCAGTGTAACTTTTATCGCTTTACAAACGCAACTCAAACGATACACAAAAACGAAAGACATTTTTTCTAAAGCTTAAGCATAAAGATTAACTCAATTTAAAATCCATCAACGCATTTCTATCATATTAAAGAATATGCTTGGGTCCAAACTCCGGAGAGTTCTCCAAAATTGCTATGCAATATATTTACTTTCCTAAAATCATTTTCAATCTCGAATGCTGTCTTACTTCTTCAGATTTAGTTTAATCAAAAAAACATTGACAGAAATGCTAGCATTTCGGATGTCATATATTAATGGACTGTTGAAAACGTAGAATACATGCAGAAGTGTGTTCCCACGCAAGATTTCCTGAGCACAGAAACAGGAAGTTAAGAGGGAAGAGGAGAAACAAAGAATAATCGAAGACGAAGGCAAAAAAATGGAAAGAAGCAAAGTGGGCTTGAAAGATAAAAAGTCCTTTAAGCCTACCTAAAACTGAGGTAACCTAACAATATCCCCTTGGGGGACACCAACCCTTACAGAATAGGATAGAAACCTAACTAAACCACTCAGTTGCATAAGGCCTACACTATACATTCCCTCTCGGGACGCTATGTCAATAAAATCAACGGGATTTAGTTTACCGTTCTTATCATTTTGATCACCTATTTTCACAAGTGTTAAAGAATTATTCCTGGAACTTTTCCAAAATTCATTCAACGAACTCTACATTTTGAGCAAACTTGGTTCACGTTGACTTTTTCTCCTATAACATATTCCATTACGTGGTGGAGTCAAGTTCTTTAGTTTTTTGTCCATCATATTATTATGTAATGCTGACTGATTTTCTATTCGTTCTTATTCCAGTGTTGTAAATGACCTCGGATGTTGGTCGAAAAGTTCACTTTCATTCATTTCAATTATTCATTTGTAGAAAATTAATTTATTCAGAGTTGAGTCCATAGTCTTATTTTATTCTTCAAAATATCTAAGTGTAATCTCAACTTTTATAGTTTTGAGGCGATTTCGCCTCAACATTAGATTACGTAATTTTCTTATCATCGTTCTGATATTTTTGCTCCGCACGGTAAGTTGTCACAGCAGCAATTCAAGCTGGGACCGACTAAATGTTTTAAATGATCGATTTTGCCCACGTCTTTTCATTTTATTGAATTCTTATGATTATTTAAAATAAACACCTACACCACAATATTTAATGCGAAAACTATTCGCCCGTATGATATTAATTCTTTTTAGAATGTTGAACAACGAATGATTGGGACATCTAGAAAAACAACATTATTTTATATACTTCAAATCATATGATTCCTCCATTTAAAACATCTTTTCATTTCGATTCTATAGATATATATTTTATTTAGTTTATATATATATATATATATATATAAATACTATACAAAATATATATATTGAATTGAAGTTTAACGAAATGAAAAGAATGTCTATATGAAGGAGTCATATAATTATAATTTGAAGTATAAAAAAAGTTTTTAACTAGCTGACCTAGTCATTCTTTGTTCAACATACTCAAGACAATTAATTTCATACGGGCAAATAGTTTTGGCACGAAGTATTGTGGGGTAGGGGTTTATTTTATATACTCATTAGAATTCAATAGAAAGAAAAGACGTGGGCAAAATCGATTATTTAAAACATTTTTTCAAATAGAAGAACTAATAAATACAATTGGATCAAAAATACACTGGACTGGATCAAATGAACTTTTTAGTACATTGGTGAAATTATCTCTACTCACCTTGATCATAAAATCCAAACGCGCATGGATTCCGTGTTGTTTTCTAATCCAAAGCAGACCACGAAGCCTGAAGGGCATTTTTCAGAGAAACCACACTTGATTTCAGGAGAGACGTCACTTTGAAAGATGGACCAGACGGAGAAGGCCATTAAATTGCAAGCTGGACTAGACGGATGCTGCATATTCTTCTTCCGGAATCCGCTGAAATGATTTTTGCGCCGCTGCTGGATCAAATTCGACATGTGCGATGGGGCCCCGTCTCCAGCGAAGACGTAATTGCTTCCATAGCTTTCAGATTTCGAGATCCAGGACAACACACTTCTTGCTAATATTTCGATGTAAAGCTAATTGTTCACATTTACTCTCTTCGGGATTAAGACCTTAGGAGACTCGAATCCATCAGAAGCTACTGCGACTCCCTCCATCACTCCAGCTGATTTGATGCGGCGCATATGTGGGTACGACGATCTTTAGGCAAGTCTCCTGCATCACGCGCATCAAGCCTATCATCCTTAGAGTCAAGGACAATCTCCACAGCGTAGACCATTTCGTGAGACTGGATGATGAGTGTCGAAAGTGCGCTGAATATCATATCATTCAGTCAATATCATTTTGCCCGTCATGCCGCATCTTTTTGGAAGCAGCTGATAGTATTTGTGTTGGTCTTTGAAAACATTTAACACAAAGTCATACTCGAATATCTTGCGCATGAGCCCGAAAGGCTAAGGCGTTCTGCTGTTTTTTCATGCTTATGCGAGGATTTCACATTGCTCTCTTCCTGATCGCATCACAAACTCTTTCAGTAGGAAAAAAACGTCCCTGTCCAGTAATAGACTTGCTGGAGAAGATAGTACCCGTATTATCACATCGTTTCCATACAAAGTACACAGTTTTATGAGACATATTCAGCTGCTTTTGTTACGTTAAGGTTGATTTTCCCAGCCCTATTTAGGGAAGCAATTTATGAGCATTGTTTTAGAAGTAATTTCGGTTGAAGTTTGGATTACCGACTAATAAAATAAATACATCCGTTGCACAAAATTGCCGACAGGCCCACAGTAAAAATTTGAGCATTTTTTGTTGACATTCTGGGGCCAAATATTCAATAGTTACGAGGTTATAGCGATCAGCGGGTAGCGTAAATCCAGTCAAGTGAACGTAGCTACGATGTGTGGCGTAAATAAGCAAATCAAGTTAAGATTTTCCCGTTTCACTTAACTTTGCGACTCCTCAAAGCTCTCGTAAGTGGAGTTACTTTGAGCGCAAGTGCATAAACACACCAGCTGCTGGCCGGGAAATTCGCATGATACTTGTGCTTTCTATTCGAATTTGTGTTGGATGTACATAATATTTATGAAGTGTTCATTGCAATTGCTAAAATTTATTTCACGTTGAGATTTTTGTTAATCGTAGAAGAACTTCATAATTCATACCTAATTCAAAACAAGATAAAAAATGTATTTGACGTCCCATTCGATTCAGTGTGTCAAAATACTAAACAATTATGAAGAGGAATGAAAAATTTATTATTCACTATGATAAATTGATGGATATTTTTATCCTTATTGTGCATAAACAGTCAAGTTGCATAATTTAGTAGAAGTTGTAAAATTTCATAATCTTTTTATTGTACACAATATGAATGGCGAACCTAATATCCGCCATGTAGATATTGGCTCATGCATGGCTTAAATGTTCGATTTTGACCATCTTACCCTCAAGTTTATTCTGGATTTTGGATATCATAACATTCAAAATTGTTTCAAAGATATTACGGAGAACCTTTCTCTCCCCGTCGTTTAATGGAGCCTAGGCATAAGGAATGAATTCATACTACATAGGCACTAAACCCCCGTATGAAATTTGTGTTGCATACAATGTACAAATGAACTTTCATCCTTGCAGTAATAGAGGAATTAAGGATTCCTAAAATTTAGTGCCTCTTTTCTCCGCCTCTGGTAATTAATTAAAACCATAATTTCGTCTTCGTAAAAACTTTGTCAACGTCTCTTCGCCTCCATTACAACTTGACTAGCTGCTACGATGTAAACAAATCATTGCGTCGGCCAAAGTGCTTCACAATTATACCGTTTTGCGCAAGTCCTCTCAAAAATGTCTTTCAATATACCAAAGTTACGATCAACGTACGCTGGACGTTAATTTTTCGTTCAAGTCCGAAAACTTCCAAGCAAACTCAGTATATCTTATGTACGACACTCTGTATATCACACCTCTAATAAAATATCAACAGTGCACCAATTCACACATACAACAATTTCTGCAAAACGCAACACTTGTGCAGAATCATAAACGAAATAATATGCTCCTCATTACTTCTCAATGAAAGCTAAATCAACCTCTGATCTTAATGCGTGCAGATGCAATCTTAAGTGAGTTGTATGTAATGATATTGCGCTAAGATTATTTAAATTTCAAAAGAATATTCTCAGTGGACTGAAAATTTACAGGGTCATTGAAAGTTCCAATTAGAAAAAAATATACTTTTCGAAGTTATAGATATTATACAGTGTATAAACATGCATAAGTAAACAATTACACTTACGCATTTAAGCACAAAATGAAAATTGGTCTCAAACATGGATCCCGCAAGTTTGTAGTAAAAACAAGCATTGTCAATGAATAAATTACCCATTCAAAAAATGTCAAGTGCTGAATGGAAAGCGCTGTGCAGATAATAAGCATTGAAGAAATTGTGGTTTCAAATCTTACTATCAAGTTGAAAAAAATTCAATATGCAAGTTATTTCTTTCTTTCATCATAATTTATCAATTTCAGAGATTTAAAATCCTTCGCTTATGATGATGATGACAATCAGCGTATAATTTTAGCATCGAGCCCGAACCAAAGGCTTGTATTTTTGTGCTTAATGAGTGAGGGAAAATAAGGTCAGTTGCTGCATGGAAACTCTAAGGTCTGTAATTAATTGTTTATGGTAATTTCTGGAGATTTACGGATAAGTTTTTAAAAATCTTACAATGGGCAAAAAATTAATTAAGCTCAAATTACACCCTGCTTACAATTGAACACCAATTGAAAAAACAATTTAAACCCACAGAAAGTTGAACAACTCAGTATCACTACTGGTTATATATTCCGTAAGTTATATATCAAAGAGACAAATCACTACTTTTAGGTACAAGCATCTTTCGCTAATCTTACACAAAATACTAGCAAATTCGAGAAGTTCACGGGTAGCGCATAAATTTTCTAGAATGCGAGCTACTCATTTATACTTTTTTCTCGTTTGCATTAAAATTACGGCCATGACATGAAATATATTTTTCATTTGCGTTCGAGATTCTTCGAAATTTGTTAGTTCGTAATAGCAAACTTTTTGGTGTACTTCATTGGGAAGAGTGAATTTTTATATCTTCACACACGCATTAACATTTTTCGTCGCAGAGCAACTAAAAGAAGACTAATTAATCCCTGTGTAAATTACAATAAAACTCCATTTCGATGTATACTTCAAGCTTATAAATTAATCAAATAACGTCATCAAGACAGGTGCTATAAATTAATATATCCAATTAAATGTGCATAAAATAATCTTGAGTGTATAGATTCTATTCCACTTTCTGAGTATAATTTTCATCACATCGTTCGAAGACAGTCTCCTGTAAAAGACATCAAGAAGAACTTTATCCATTATATTAGTAGAACAAGATCTCGATGTTCCAGAAAAGGCTGATCTCCTTGACGCTTAGTGGCGTCCCAGAAAGTTAGCAAGCTGTAAGGTTCTCCTCTGGTGTAGTACTTAACCATACAACCTACTACCTCACTGGGACAACCACGCTTTTCAACCTGTACGGAAGCACGGCCAGGGTACCATATACCGCACTCCGGCCGTGCTTCCAGGAAACACTTTAAATACATGACACGTTACACATCACACACGATACGGTAAAATGTATATTACCATCCAAAACACGGTAAAAAGCAAATGAATGATTTTATAAAAATAAAATAACTTAACACGAAGGTCTACCAACTTTACATTATTCTAAGGGATCACATTAACTTCATTTCACCGATGAAGAAGAAACTGTTGAAAAACTAGCCAACTTCATTTGATACTCACATTATGGGGAAGTACGTTGCATACACATTTCGAAATCAACTTTCGTTAAGACAAACATCTAAATTTCTTAATATTTTAAAAATATTGATTCTTAATACTGATTATAAAATTCGACTTTAAAACTATTTTGGTTAACTTTCACGGAGCTTTAGACCCGATATATTAGTGATAACATCCCGAGTCGAATTTGTAAAATCTAACGAGATCCAGTATGCAGTAAGAAGATGGATGATTCAAAACATTTGACGTTCGGCTTCAAAGCGGTGGAACTTTCTCTTCTCCCGCGTCGCACCGCCGGTTCAGGAATGGTACTTATAAAATTTGAGATACGTTCCAGTGATGAATGTTCAGAGTTTTCTGGTATCCAGACAGCCTAATTGTACTGAACTTCTAGGGTGACGTTTATGGTCTATCTCATTTGAATCTGACTATATTGAAGCGTTCCTCGGTCAAATGTTTTGGAAATATTACACACTAAACTAACTGTAAAAATAGCTAGTAGCTTTAAAATTAATAGAATCTCAAGTCTTTTCAATCCAAACATATGTACTAGGTGTTTTAGTTACTGTATACATAGCACAATTTTCTGTTATTAATTAATGCAAGTGTAAAAGCTATCTCAAGACATGGTCAATAATGCTCCACATAATGCCTGAGTAACCACACTAGTATCTATAGCACGAAAAAAAGGACAAGAATTAGGCCAAGAAAAGAGAAGAGAAAAACACACACAACACGCCAGCTTAAATTTAACAACTCCTTTGCAACCACGTAACTTTTCAGAATAACACATCGAAGAGGAAAGACAATTCCACTAGAATGAGATTGAGAAACCTATACTCTCAACCCAACCAAGTTCAAACTAATGGGTAACGGGTACACTGCCTGCAGTGATATGCATCTATGCATCCCCTGGCTACCACCAGCCTGTAATGCGATATAATCGTAATCTTTATCAATATCAAAATTATAAAACATACCACGAGAAATTCGCTGGTGTCAAATGGATGCGATAGAATTACTCGGGCAGAGTTGGGTAGCAGCACAAACGAGAAGTTTTAAACCTTCTTGGGGCAGGCTGTCGTACTAACCCCCACAGGAATAAAGTACGAGTATTTAAGAACGTTAATGACGAATGTAATGAAACATCTCGGTACAATCTGAGGGCCATTGAAGACGCCTCCAACAATCCATAAAATATAAAGTCGCATTGAGACTCGGGAAATCATCCAACAAATATTCACCCCAAAGATTAATTTAGTTAATAATTTCACCGACCAACACAAATCTCTATTAGAAGGGTCAATTTTCCTTGACTTATCTACGATCATAACCGTGGCCTAGCTTTCGTGCATCCACCATCATAATACAGCGTATACACCACCCAGTAATCTGTAGATCCCTGTTGAGCCATACCAACTGGACTACGAACTACAGTCGTTCAATCATCAGCATTTGCAAAAAGTAAGCTTTCAAGCAGGTTAAACACGTCTCTAGCGCAAACTACAAACAAAGGATGGAAAATACAATATCCTCTGGTACACCCGATTTGACTGAAATATGTTCACATTTTGCACCATCTACTACCCTCTGTTTTCCATCTGAAAGGAACTCTTCACCGATAGTGAATTTTTCCCGCCCCCATAACATGATTTCAATCGCATGCAGAAGGCCAGAATGGCTCTCGGTAGGACGCTCCACTTCAGTATACCCATGACCTGTATCCAAATTACCCTAAACGCGATGAGAAGTGTCAATATAAGCCATTCTCTCCCTATATGCAAATTTGGCTGTATGTAATAGGTTCATTCGCTTGCGAAATCGAAACTAACTTTCCCGAGCAACTTCAAGAGAACTGAAGCGGGAGTTACAGGGTGATAGTTTTCTTTCTCAGGAGAACCCAGTTAAAAATTGCGCCCGGCATCGCGGGGGAATCACGGTAGTTAAAGGCCCTCGACAGGACAAATCGCCGCAGCAAAGTAAGGACTGGCGAAGCGTTTCCTGTAGCTACGCAGGGCGGCGCAAATTTTCAGCTGACAAAATACACGGGCCCCTCTGTCGTCTACATAGAACCACAGGGCGCAGAAGATGCGCAAAGCAGCCTGGCCAGGCCTGCGTGGCTGCAATTTAAAGCCGGCCAGAGCACTAGTTCTTGGAGAACACCCACATGTCAGGGCCTTGGAGGTGCTGAAGCGGCGCATTTGACGCCTGTCCCAAATTGGACACTTCAGAACCGCAGCTACGGAATTTTGGGCCCGACACCACCGCCAATGTGAGGGTACTCGCCTGCAGCCTGCCACAATGCCGAGCGCGGTTTGTGACTATGAATGAGGCATCTTGAAGCTTACCATTGGGAATGAACAGCTTTGAAATCGCAAAGTTCAGGTGCAAAAATATCAATCAACACCTTGAAAAAGAAGGAAAGCCATTCCAGGTATTAAGCCCGCAATATGTTACATGCGTGTAGAACGGAAGGACAACCAATTGCACGAAAGTCGCCGAAAACATGAAAGAATAAGGAATCAATTCTAGCATTACTAACCATCGAAATGGAAGCATATTCAGCATATTGGGAGTTTTTCTTTCGGATAAAGAGTCAAAGCTACCCCTGGCTCCTCGAAAGCAGGCAGAAATGCCTTAGCTCTAAAAAGTATCTGCGTAACACATCCTACCATCCGTGAGAAGTCAAAATCCTGAGGGTATCTCTGGCTTGTTGATAGTGCGCTTCCTGGGCAAAAGAGCAAGTCTACTGAACCACCGTCCTCGCGAGAGCATATGCATCTCAAAGGGCTGGAATTCGATCCAAACATCAAGTTCGACACGCTGTCCGCTTACCATCAGAAGTTCAAAAACAGCTATGGTCAAACCAGGACTCATCCCCGTATCCGAGACATGGCGCACATTAAGTTGCACGAGATCAGAAGGCCCTGGTGAAGAGCAGGTATTTCACCAACTATACTACATCATGGCACGGTAATATGAAAACCCTAGAAACATCAGAAATAGACAAGTTGATGTTTACGAGTGGCCTGAATGATTGCAGAATCACCTCACGGATAGCTCAGAGTAGCGTAATAAATCATTTTAATTTGTCCAGCAGTAAGATAACTTTTTCAACTAACAGTTTGTAACAAACAGCAAAGTAATCAAATGTACTCAACGGGAAGCCAACTGCAGCCTTAGAACATTTGGTTTATCCGTCAAATAGATTATTCGTTGGTTTAAAGCTCCCTGTCCACATGAAATGTGACACTAAGAGAGCGAAGAGGAAACGGGACCATGTAGTACGGACTGTAGAAAACGTGGAATCTACGCACAGGTGTATTCCCACACTGGATTCCCCGTCATAAAAACCAGTTAAGAAAGAAGAGGAAGAAAAAACACTTAAAAGATATCGAAGAAGGTGTAAAAATTGAAAGATGCAAAGTGGGTCCGAAAGAAGTACCGAAGGCCAATCTATAGCTGGGGTAACCTAACAGTGCTCCTATGGAGTTGCCTGTTTACATAGCATAAGACACACAAATCCAATTAACCTAACGCTGCTGCCTATCCTATGCCCCTTGAGGGGACATATGTCAAAACCAGGTCGAGCCGATTACCAGCAACGAACGTGGGACGCTTCATCAACTGAATACACCCAGACTGGTAACAGAAGTGTGTGACATCGTACCATTGTAGGTCAGCGAGAAAAAAACAGACTGCAGCAAATTCACACGATGTGCATTAGCATCACCAACAAAACAAACACTTCGTTCGCATTCTTCGACTGAGCCTAGGCCATGGACTCCACGGCAGTCGAAGAAGAGTCATCATGTATCGGATTCCGAAGGAAAACAAAATCATAAAAGTTGTTCAAGCAGCCGATAATCCCTAGCACAATAAATTTCCGCCATTCACACACTAACTAGCTCTTTCTAAACACTCAAAAAAACTCTCCTTGGAATAGAAGACTTTCCCCTAGTCAGCTGGCACAAAATCTACAGGCCTCCGATGGGACTTGGCAATCCCTTGGATATGAAGTTCAGCATGGCGTCGTTGGTCGGAGGTCAACGTCTCAGTACAGCCAATAACTTAATTAAGACGCAAAATCGTTCAAGGCAAGTTCATTGAGATAAGCACGAAGGCTCCGAATGTTAAAAGTAAAAGATACCTGCATTCCTAGCGCCATAAAGCCCTGGATTCGACTAATTACAATAAAAAATAGTTACAAGCAGGAGCTAACATTTTTTGTATGTTATAACGGTAAGTAAATTATAAATATGTAATGCACAATGACAGGGGCCTTCCAATAATAAAGAATTATCTAGAATTGTGACCATATAGGAAAATATGGAAGGCTCGTCACACAGCTATGGTTTCCGACTAAAAATAGCAGCCCTTTCTTCCGCAATGGAATCAATTAGGTCCGAAAAAATGAGAGATTGGCAAAGCAAATACAGAACAAGGAGAGTAAAAAAGTGAAAAATTGAATCAAATAAACGAAAAATTTGAAAAAAATTACTCATCAGCAAAAAATCGTCGAAACTCGTTAAGTAAGGAAGTCAAAACACCACATGATGTTGTGTCCACTGTATGTCGATGTGCAACTGGAGAGGCACCGCTCTGAAGAGATGTCTATGTTTCATCAGAGCGTTGCAGGGTTGTACTCCTTAGTTGAATAGCCAGGAGAAATTCCTGGTAGGGTTGTTGGATACTAATTATTTTTAGTGTTTCTGTGTAGCAAGTCATGGTGGGGCTGCTGGGTAGCAAATCTTAGTATGACTTCTGGGTAGCAAATCTTGGTATGACTTCTGGGTAGCAAGTTTTGGTCGAGCTGCTAGGAAATAATTCTTGGTTGGGCTTCTAGGTAGCAATTCTTCGTTGGGCAGCTTTAGAAGCATCGAGAGTCGTGTGCAACCAGATGTGACCGAAATAAGTAGAATTTCAATGCAGAATCACACGAGGGTAAGATTACTTCTGTTTCCGTCAGGTGAACATATATACGTTTGAAAGCAGCATTTAAATATTCCTTCTCAATTCTTTCCATTAACACGATATTCGTCAACTGAATAATGGAACACAGGTCTACAATGCTGCATTCAAAAATCTGAAATCCATAAAGCTCAAAATTCGAAAAAGTACTGGTATACTAAGTCCAACCAACAGAGATGTAGAATTATAAAACTTCCTAAAAGCATTTATAGTCAAGGACGTTGATAAATGAACAATAACAAGCGCTTGGAATGCATACATATTGTCCTAGAACGATGTTTGATAGAAACGAACCTACAGACGAAGACTTCGTAATATTTCGTGCCACTGAGAAGGCCTCAAACCTTTTAACTTAGGCTAAAAGTTGGTCGGACGATAGTATAGTATACACAAGTTATAAGAAACTGACATTGAAGCATTGCTGAACATTGTCAATGATGCATTTGTGGTACATTCCTAGTGATGAAGATTGCTAAAATGGGGATAACTTTAGAGAACCATAATGATAGTAGCGAAAGAAATGACGAACACAAGTGAAGAAGTCGCCATGTGGTGAAAAGATCTGTTATTGCTGTCCTTGAAAAACGCGCATTTATCAGGAAGCTTGATATATAATGGTAATTTCCCCAATTAAAAATAATAAGAAACTACTTTGACAGAAACCTCCGTTAATGGAACAAATGATGCGTAAATAAGTCTTTAAAAAACAGTGTGATAGAGCTTCATCACTCGAGAATCATATTCCTATAGCCCACCTTCACATGCCCGACTGGAGACGACAGCAAAATTGATGAACCCTCATCTTCAAGATTTGTCAAGAGGGGACCGTATGCCTTATTAGACTTCGTATATTTGACGCTGTGTGCTATGTTTTATACTGAAAGTTTTTTTCAGAAATGAACTATCTATCGAAGACTCTCTAGCAGCCATAACTATTTAATTATTTCACATACCAAACCAAGCACGGGCTTTATGCGTTGTTTTGCATTTATAATGCTGCTAGTCTTAATGAACTATCGGCTCAGCCTTGAGGCCCGGCTCCTGTTGGGTGAAATGGATGCACTTCTAAAGAGACTAGGCTCAACTTGAACAGGTGTATTTCCAAGTCTACAACACATCTGGCTCCAAGTATTTCAGATAAAAGATTCTAGATCTGTGTAAGTCGTAGATTTAAAAGCATTTTGGTTCCGTAGAGAAACGAGTCAGCGACATCTTTGCTCAGAGCAAGCCCTAACTATTTTCTCCAACGATGATTTCAAGAGGAATTGCGACACTAGTTACTCTTTACAGGTGAAACTCGTACGTTGGAGAAGATGAGGATCGAAATAGAGGCCCCTTATGTTAGAAGATTATGCACTGTTCACTTTATTTTCTATACTGCCGACGTTAAATTATGCTAGGAATACCAAAACTTTTATTTTTTCACAAATAGCAACTAACGTTGGAGGACATTATCAGTTTTCCATCGTATTTGAATATCAACGTAAATTTAAGGGGGTAATTAAAATGTATCCGACCTTCCTCATATAGGTTTCACGTACCTGATATTAATATTAGTCATGCAATTAATGCGAGTAACTCCCCCCTTGTTTGAGCGCCCCTTATACGAGGTTTACCTGTATTGTGCATGTAACCAAGGACGCTAATCTAAAACACATAATGCATTATCACTTTATCCTTAGAATCCTGAACAACGGCAACGAGACATAAGGCACAGCGCTTCATGTGGTAACAGTTTGGCCAATTCAGAGAATGTTCACAAGGTAGACAGACTCGTCTCACCACATCTTCTTCAGTGTATCCATTCCAGCCCTACAATTCCTTGGCGAATAACGGCAATTACTTCAGTGGAATGAAACGTTTACCGAAGAAAAAGTTAATTGGAAAACAAGATCTATTCAATTATACAATGAAAACCATTCACGAGTCCTACACTTGTGTCGCTGATACAAATGGCATACCATTCATGAAGAGGAACACTGACATTCTATTTTATTCGTGTAATATTGCAGAAAGGTCAAAAGTAGTGAACCCTCATGATTTCCTCTCCTGGAAGAACCTTCCAGGAGAGGAGATCATGTTTCAAAAAAATTTTGGTAGCCACTCAAGTAAACGTAGTTATCACCTCAGTCATGAGCCACTTTCACACGCTAGATTTCACCGATCGCTGTATTAAAGAACGCCCCCTCAAGAATGCATAGAATTTTTGGTCTATTT
This sequence comes from Orchestia grillus, assembly GCA_014899125.1. Classification (NCBI taxonomy): domain Eukaryota; kingdom Metazoa; phylum Arthropoda; class Malacostraca; order Amphipoda; family Talitridae; genus Orchestia; species Orchestia grillus. The sequence continues at coordinate 21,459 of VOMN01004214.1, forward strand.
CTATCTCGGACTGAACGTCAGAACTTCACAAGTTTCTTCCCTGTTAGAAAAAGGAAATCGTAGTGAAATCTGAAATATTGTCACCGTTTCAGCCGGTCTTTTGACAGTTTAACTGAATCGAATAAAACCTATGAGCTCCCTTTCGTAGAAAACAGAAATGAGCTCATTAGGCAATATTTGAGAAATATCCACGCTTCATTTCACGTAATGAACTTTAATACTTCATGCCTCTTGATCTTGATAGTAAGAAACAGATTAGAGTAATCGAGATCTGCAGTGTATAATTCAAGCAGCAATAGATGTATCTAAACTGCGGAAGTATCCGAAACAGTCAGCCGCGAAAATTCTACCTATAAATAAAAGTACTGCAGGTTCCAAGCTGAAAATCAATATATTAAGCGGTTATAACAAACTTTTAAACACACATAACTTCAAGAGCTGCAACACCAAAAACAAATGACCGTACACTAACTTAAATTGAATACACCTACTTATGGAATCGTCATGGATCGACCGTGAACAAGAAGAAACCTTAACTTGATTCAAATCCAAAACGCCTCGCAGAAATCCTCCGGAAGCTGGTGCGACGACAAGGCCCACGCCTGCCTGGACCCATAAATTCTAACTTGCGAGAGTGAACACTCGAAAGTTCGGATCTACGGGTTCAGCCAAGAAGGGAAAACACAGGCATCTTGGTCTTCGGTTTCCTCACGTTGAAAAAATGGCTGTTGAATCAAGACAATAGAGGGATACTCATCTCTCTGTGCCATCGAATTTACCGTTTCCACGCACATACGACAAAATCAAAAATACTTAATTAAAAGATTCCAGTGATTAACTTGTACTGACATAGGATGAACTTCAAACTAAAGTGTACAAGTATGAGATTAGAAATTCATGAAAACAAATGAAGTTAGATAAATTCAGTTGCCACTTTATAAGTACTCTTTTAAAAAATTCATCGAAATTGAGCACTGAAAAAAGAAGAAGTTCAATATTTTCTCTGAAGCACGTAGCACGAACACAAAAAATAAGCATTTTGAAATTTCCTTCGATTTTATGAAACCTGATGCACAGATTCATTTCAAAAGTAAAAGCTTAGGCAATTATACAACATAATGAACATGCAAGTCAAAGCACCGATTTAAATGTTTATACGTTCACTCAAATTTCATCCTGAAATTATCGTTGCAAGACAGGGATTTCCTACTCACCGAGTCTATAACAAGCGTGATATTTATGCCAGATGGGAAGCTCCTGTCCTAAATCCCTCTCCGCTCGACAGTTATCAAGCATAACACATCATCCATCTGAAAAAAATAGCCAGAGTTAGAAACGTAAGGTCAAATAAAAACAAAATTGAGTTCTCAAGTATCCCTACTCGACAAGTGTAATACCATAAAATTATCAGACATCAACCATGTCATACTTCTAAGCTCACAGGCAGCAAAACATCGTGAAACAAAAAACGGAGAATGAAATTCATGAACATTTTACGTTTTACATTTACGTTCATAAGACACATATATATACAAGTAATGAATGACAAACTAACGAACAATTTTAAATCAATTGGGTATCTGCCAATATTATCAATCACGTTTTGCCCGTTAAAATATATCAAAAGATAAATTTGACAACATATATTACGCTATAGCTAGATACCTGTGGTATAAAGAAAGTGTTGAGTTACCTAAATGGCAAGTTGCTGGGTTTTGTTCTAGCAGATCAGCAGGACCTAGCGAACAAATGCTAGTTCCGATTTGATCGGTAAAAAATAGCCTGGTTGCTGGAAATGTCACTGCGCGTAGGATTAATAGGTATGGTGCGTTGATTTCTGTACAGTAGAATTCAGCTCATTCTGAACTCAAGAAGTAGTCCAATCCACAAACATCTTCAACAGTAAGTTATTCTCATACATTCAAAAAATATTTCCAGCCGGAACATTATGCAACGACGAGGAAAAATGATTGAATCATTCCATACATTTTGGATTTTATCGTGGACAGGGTAAAAAGTTTAACCTAGTCAAATCTTTTTGTAGTGTATTCAACCTAGTGTGTTATTAAGAAAAAGTAAAACATTACCTCTAGTGACGTGTTCGGGGAGCTTTCTTAATGTGATCACTACTGCAGAAAAGATGACACATATGGTGCTGGACAATTTAATGTGAAGTGTTTATATTTAAGAGGATTACTGATTTTGTTCCAGTTTTTTGAATGTATGTCAGCTTTATAATTCAGTACTTGTCCTTGTATCTGACGAGCTCAAGTATCAGATGGAATTTTCTCAAATGTGTCAATTTCTATACGAGTGAGTGCTGTATTAATTTAACCAAGGTAAACCAATCAAACCTATTGAAATAATTCATTCTATTGTTTAGTAATAAATTAGATAATAGCACCTTTCTTCAGTTTCAGTAATCTGCCCAAAATTTATGTAGGCTTGAGAAAATACGTGGATCATTTTGACGGTAAATAGGGTAGAGACAGGAAAAACTAAAAATATTCAAATATTGTGCTAAACGGAAAAAAGACCATAACATGCGACTTGATATAAACTTTCCATTCAAGTTATTCGTTTTCATTTTAAACAAAAATTCGTATTCTCACAGACTTCAGGAAATATTTGTTTCGAAAATCGCTATAGTCTCCATGGCAACGTGAAAAATGGTTAAATATTATTATGTCGTGAATCAATATACACGGTAGCCCCACAATTTTTATTTATTTAAATCACACCTGGATGAACGTTACTGAAAGTAATATTTCAAGTAGCGTTGGGATGATTATTAGTTCCTCGAGGAACTTCAAATGTGCCATTATGCTTCGCTTCTAATAAAGGGAAATCACTTTAGAGTCATAATACAATAAATGTACAAAAAATAAAACAAAACGAGAAAGAAATTACCAACACTAATTAATAATATAATATTATTGAAGACATAAATATTCTAATAATAAAATCATAATTATTATCACTACTGTTATAAGTTTCTAACAGTACACGCGGGTGACAAACTTCCAGATGCATTAGTGGTACATGAAAATCTGCGAGATTAAGGAGAGTATAATGATGGGCAGCATTTTAATAGCCCAAAGTTTAAAATAGTCCAATGTTTTAAATGCATTTTAACACTCCAAATCATACTTTTGAAATACATTGTCAACGAATTTAAATAGAAAAAATTTGCTGGCATATAAATAATGGAAAAATGTAATAATAAAAGAACAACAATAAAATCACATAAAGCACGGAGTAAGTATTTACCGAAATAATTTTCAATTAAAAATGAGCATGTCGGAAATTATTCAAGGATTTCAGATACATTAGTTATATTTTTAACACAATGATACGTGACACTGTCTGCGCTTGCAGCTTACCGTTTTACGTCTTTCTCCTCTGATTTAACATTCTCTTCTATAGGATATTACATAATTCAGCTATGTCAACAGCCGTCTAGCATTAAAATGGCTAGTTTATTAATTAGTTTAAAGCTCCCTAGTTACCAAGAGTCCGATTTCAAGAAAGTGAGAAGAAGGGACCATTTAGAATGAAATTTCTAAGAATTGAAAACGGGCTCTTCAGCGTAGTTTAGAAAAAGAAATAAACGACCGCTGTTGAGCGGAGACTGCAGTAATATGAGGTGAGGAACGTCTTCTCGACATAGAAAAACATATATACTTTACTTGGTATGGTTATTTGGACACCTTTTAATTGTAGATAAATGCTGCTCAAACCAGATCAAATTTTGTATCAAATAACTAGAATAACTTGGAATGGATGAAATACATCTCGAAATATTTTCCAGTGAAATCTGCCTCACAAAGACTACGATATTTAAAAGATATTTTTAACAGTGAAAGATAATTTCTTTATGTAATAATAAAGCTAATAATACAAGGAACAACTCATACTATCTCCTACTTACGCACACAGATGTAAAGAATCTTAATATATTTCAGAACACTTACGGTCAACTCTCGATCATGTGACTCGAAGAGCATTACGTCGCTACGGCTCAAAAATTCTACAACGATTATACACTCAAGTATCCTATCTAGTTAGAAGCCCCTATTTCTGTGTTTCCTCAACTACGTGTTGATCATTTTTACCATTACATAAGTACGTTTTTTACGTATTTCTATGTGTCTGAATACTAGTAGGAGATGGAGTAAAATATTAAGAATGTACAGAATGTAAATAAGGTGTTCCTAACACCTTGTCTCCGGAGTGGGTCATATATGGTACACGCAATGATCAAACTTAATGTCACCAAAGCACTATCATGTATCAATACAAATTTTCGAGTTTTCGTCGAATTTGTGTTGATCAAATCGAATAAGCTAGTTATGATCAGCAAGAAAATTAATAGAGTAACCAAATTTGTGAAACCAAAATCATTTTTAAATTCATAGCAGAGATATTTGTGGGCATGTAATTTTACCTGCGTGGAGAATCATAGTTAAAGTGTTAATTCAACAAATTTATCATATGAAGTAAATAGCGAAACTATTCTGAGAATTATTACAAAGTGAGGAGTAAATATTGAAGTACTTTTACTTCATTTAATACACCATCAAATAGGTACCATTAATCACACGAAGTACGCAAAAGAATTGATTTATTGCAATGTTATAGTACTAAACCGTCATCAGTAGTGGGAATAGTATCAATGACATTTTGGTTCAGGTAGTTCACGTCTCATATCTTTGTTTTATACACAATATTTTCGACACGATGCTATTTTTCGGGGGTAAAATGACCCAACGGTGGGTAACATCGCAGGAAACATGTTAGCAAAACCCAATAGGCAAAAATCCAGGAGATTGACAGTTTAAGGTGAATTTTGAACTTGGCAACACAGCTAGTAAGTGTTCGTTTTACACGATTGATGCTTTCTCTAACTAGTTGCGGTCGTCGTCCCTTTTCAAACAAACACAATTTTGTTGTTCTGTTTAAATATTTTGGTGAACATATGTTCGCTGAACTACCGGTTCTCTTCACCCCAAACAAGAGCTTGGAAATTTCAAAATGCATCAAAAATAGAGAAGTGCAAATAATTATGTCCAGACACTGCATCACACAATGCACCACACTTTTCAACCTACGAAAGATACCCCTAAAACTTTCATAAATTGGCCTCTTTTCTTCACCATTAGTTAAAATTAGTTTCATTTTTTGGAGAGACTGAGTTTTACGCGTTGATGCAGCCATCTTACTCGTATTTTATAATGGTTCCAATGATATCAGAATACTGTCTTTGACATGAAACCTATCAATTTTGGCTCTGAAATGAGTTTATTTTGGGACAGTATTTAATTTTCAATCCAGTCGTCAACTTCTGACCAATGCGAAATGCTGTTATTTTATTTGAAATGGAATTATCAAAAACATGAAAAATAAAAAATAAAAATAAAACATAGTTATACCTATTGCCTATATTTACACTTGGTATTGGCACAAAATTGACTACAATTTATTTAAAATATTTTGAAATAATTTTATGGCGTTGTTTGTATCACGCGTTCATCATATCATGGTCGACACTGAATATACAGGGTGCCACAGGAAAAAGTAGAAATTTGAACACATGTAACTCAAACAATTGACGTTGAAAGGTTGAACAAAAACACAGGGAAGGATATGTCATAAAACATTAATTTATGCCATATATACCGCGATGGTTTTATAACGTTTACCAAAAACATTTTACAAAAATTGAATTTTTAAGATGGGTCAACTTACTGAATAACATCGCGTTTTCATTGCAGAAAACGAAAAGTAATATTACTCAACTAATATAACCCCAACCGAAGTGAAATGGGCATTTACCAATGCATCCAATCAGGATATAAGCATCGCGACTGGCGATGCTTATATATGGTCAACAAATGGAGTCGAGCAAAACGTAACTTGTTAAATTTGAGCGAACGGAATTAGGAAGGCTTATGACATGAAAGATCAGTACGAAACATCTATTTTGAACGAATAAATCAAAGAAACTCTAAGACTACTTAATCTGGGATTGTATTAAAGAGGTCTTCAAAGCAAAATCGCACACTAGCGATGCTCCGAAGCAAGTTATAGTTGAAGTAATCTCCTCTATGACCTCTATGTTTTGGTTGCAAATATCTCAATTTTCAATAAAGGGGTAACTCGAACACTTGTAATAAATCAAATCAATTTTGAGCAATGAGAGTTAACTTTTTGTTTTGTGGCACCCTGTATTACCCTTCAGAATCGGAATTGTCAATTAAGGGCTAAATGACTTAGTTCTTTGCGCAAGAAAAATACTAAAAGCTACTATTTGGAGACAAATAATTCGATTACAGTATACTGAGCCACGAAAAAATTCCTTGAGGTAAGGATGGGGGATATTTTAAACTAATCTCGATGAGTAGTAGTAGTAATGATAGCAGCGCTTCAGTAACTCAGACCATCTCGCACCGAAAGGGTAAGGACCATATAGTACGAGACTTATGAGAATAAGGAATCTATGCACAAGGTGAGTTACCACACAAAATCCACTGCGCATAGAAACAGAAAGTGAAGAAGGAAGAGGTAGCTCAGGTAGCCTAACTGTGCCCCCTCGGGTCGCCAGTCCCATAGCATAGAACAGACAAATCTCCTGTTCAAATCTAACCTCACCCTATTTCCTATGGCCTATCTAAGGCCCCCTGAGTACCAATCTAGATGGAGTAAATTCAAATTTTTGAGCAGTTTTGTTCAATTAACCCTACTTTTTTTGCTATAACATACCCCACTTTCATTAACTACATTGCATACCTACCTACAAATTCAAGATTCACAACCCTGCCAAAAAGTTTGTCGCACTCGAAGAACTTAGATGAAAAGAGAACAATCAAGCTTAATGGCTAACTGTACCACGTTTTAGACGATCAGGATTAATTCTACAAGATTTTACATTCTAAACAGATTTTCGTGTACAGCAAACGTCCAGAAAGATCTTCCTTTGGAAGAAGGAAGAGGTGTTGTGGTTTGCAGCTTCCTCTCCAGTTGGTCCCACACATTTTCGATTGAGGTCGAATTAGAAAACTGAGACCCGCATGATAAAATGATAGCTCGTAATTCTTTAACCAATTTTGCACAACATGAAACCTGTGAATCGCTCTCTTGAAATACACAGGAACCATCAAGAAAATAAAATTTAATAGACATGTGTACTTGGTCACCATGTATGTTCAAATAATCCTGAGATTTAAATTTGTGGCTCCACAAAGTTGCCAAACTTGATGCCGACCATGCATCACTTGACTTGAGCACCCCTATATCATTACGCTGCCCCCGGAAGCGAAAGCTCAGCGTCTATTCCCCTTCATGGGGAACAGATGTGTTGAACGTTGATTCAACTGCCCACAAGACGTGTTTTCGTTGCTCTGTAGTCCAGTCCTTGGTCTTTGGCGAATTGGAATCACGTCGTTCGATCAGCTTTGCTGACCAATGGTCTCCTGCTGCAATACCTTAAACCAATATTGTTCAGTTCTCGGCGCAGGGTGCGCAGAATTTTTTTGAAGACCGTTGAACATGATAGTTATCTAGTGAACACTTTCCCGCTGATTTGCTTTCACCAATCGATTCAGAGAACGCCTATCGTGAGTATTCAGAATTTTTCATTTGCCTCAATCATAACTGAATGACTGCACTTTATATTTGTTTTCACTATGCAATTGTTCTCTTCACAGTCATAAGTCTTATCTTCCATCATTTGAGACGCTTCTCTAGCAAATAACCAATAACTTGGCAGAGGTATGTTTTTCTAGCGGGATTATTTATGCCTGTCGCAGCGGAAAGGGCCAGGTGCAGTACTTACTACCCGTGACGCTGCATGAAAGCAACTATTGTTACCATATTATTTTTCTTCAAATTTGGTTAGTGGATGCCAGAGAAGGAATTAAAATATCTATATTTTACCAGGGTGCAACCAACTTTTTGGCTAGGTAGCGTTAACTTATTTATTTAATCTGTTAAAAAAAACAAAGTAGATGTGGAATGTTGATACAACTAAATTGCTTCGATAATTATGTTCCATAATTTTATTATTTGTCGGGGTTTCTTAAAGTTTCTCACATACCAATTTTTTTGCAGTACCATTTTTATAACATGGCACTTCACTTCAAATACTGAAGATAAGAAAAAGTAAGACAATCGGAAGCGATGCCCTCTGCTTGCCAGGTACCAGGCTCAGGAGTGTAGTTAGTGCACACCTCAGTTTAGCGCGGCGTTCTGCTCATGCTGACAACGCTCGTGAAGATACGTGGTGTGAAGTGGCGATTGGTAGCCGTGCATCACCACTGGTGTGAGACTTTCCGTGCATCACCACTGGTATGAGACTTTCCGTGCATCACCACTGGTGTGAGACTTTCCGTGCATCCCTTCCGGTGTGACTTTCCGTGCATCCCTTCCG